>JAQIWG010004492.1:0-15934 GCA_034695025.1 Chamaedrilus cognettii | reverse complement strand
AAAAGATAAGATTTGCCAAAGATTCTCTTAAGACAATCTTACGACTAAGATTGTCATAAGATATCTACGTAAATGAGTCCCCCAGTAGGACGGTCAGCGTGAACGACCTAACCACCACATTTTATGAATTCACCTAGTCAGCCAGAAGATTGCAAGATCACCATCAAAACGACAGAACCACAGGCCACGATAACACTGATGTAGAAGGCGATAACGAAGATAGTGAAATGACCGAACCGACAGCATCAACATCATTCTTAATTGGCCGCATGCACATCTCTCAAACTACCGCGAGCTGTTACAGAACTGCCTGGCTTTCCGTTCCTTACAGCGATGTACAGGATGCTCGTTTTCACTTCCAATGACCATGAAACGGGCCAACATTACATCGAAACAAGGGTGGTAGCCTACCCCCCCCCCCCCTGTACTTTACTTATTAGTGACTGCGAATCAGGTTTTGTATCAATCTGCGCTAAGTTTCAGAACAGAAGTCCGATAATTAAATATGCAATATTTAATAATGAAACAAACAACAAATCAAGGTTCTAAGAAGTCCAGCAAACAATTACAAAGACAAGTAGGATCAGCAAATATAGGTTGAACAGTTTACAATGTTCACACATCTTCCTACACTCCTTTACAGTTACCAGTAAGTCACACTCAAAGACCTGCGACATTCTTATCCTGAGACCAGGCACTGTACTCGCCGGGACGCTTCTGTCGAGCTCTTCCCTCCCAGAATATTCCATGATATCAGTTAACTATAGGCCTACCGTTCGTGAGAACTACATCAACACGAATACCAGATACCGAAAAAGAGCACGGTAGCGAAAAAGAGCACGGTAGAGCACGGTAGGTTACATTACAGGTTACTTGTAATTCCAAGGATCTCAACAGACACGTCCATCTTCCTCGGCCCCAGCGCGCGAATGTAAAGAGTTCACCACAGGAACGCCTGACGACGCCCACAGCAACCAGCAGCTAGCAGCCGAGCTAGCAGCTGTGCTGGTAGCTAGCAGCGGTGCTAGGCCTACCGAGAGGTAGTGAAGGAAATTGATCCTAGGGAGGATAATTTCGTCACAAACCAGTAGTAGGCCTAACGCAGAACGAGCCATGAGCAAAGTAAAAATTGCGAAGAACAGACTTCGAACAACAATGTTGGATGACTGGTTCTCCGCTCTCATGATCCTTGCAGCAGAAAAGAATGTTATGCAAAATGTTTCTGACGATTCAATAATTGACAAGTTTTGCTGAATGCTCTACACCGTTATGCAAAATGTTTCTGACGATTCAATTATAATTGACAAGTTTTGCTGAATGCTCTACACCACTGCATAAACTTCTTATGTCCCGGAAAATGAATAGACTTCTGTTTTAGGGTCGCCAAGGATCACTTCAGGTGAAGATTATGTGATTGTGGTTGTAACTGTGTCGTTCTGAAAATTGTACATGCAGCAATCAGGAGTTGTGCAGCAATTAGGAGTTGTGAGAACTTGTGCGTGCAGCAATTATGAGGAATAGATTAATGATATCTGATTGGGGCATGCACAGTGTTTATTTTAAAATTGCATCTACAAAAATTGTGAATTTTAATTGGGGGGATGTAGGCGCCAATTATACACCCTAAGATTGAAGGGGATAGGCGCCACTGCCTCTATGACTATATCCTCCCCTCCGCATAATACGCTATACATCATATCCACCATTTTCGAGCTTCACTCTAGTTTCCCATGACTCACATCTGACCTCACTTCTTTTTCATTCTTATCGATTTTCCATTTCACATTCTCAAAGTTGTCTTTTTCGACAGCGTCCGCTGTATGTAGATTAGATACATGGATATGTATCTAATCTAACAGCATATAACAAAGATTTTGCTTCATATCGATCCGGGGGTCTTTGTCGTCCCCCGTGCCGGTGTCCCGGTGTGACGCGACACCACCGGCTTTGACCCAGTTGACCGGTGGCCCTGTTGACGTCGTTCACTTACTCTGTATTTGAAAGACAATTTTTCTCGAGATCTGTACTCGGGATGGCTTTCCGTTGCTTTTCTGTATGATTCTGCACTGTATCTCAAAATTAAACGACCAACAAAATGTCTTCAATAACTACAAAACGCTTCGTATTTCCAGCGATGAATTTAATCGAGCGTCTAAAAAGATATATGTAAGTATCGCAGTCGAGGTGCCATACAAAAAACGAGTCAACCAAACCGGGAGTTTCCTAGCTTGTTTGACGCGTTTTTTTGTAGGTCAAATTTGGCTACCGTAGGTCTACATGTATCTTTTTAACCGCTCGATGATGAAAATTGGCAGAAATATGATCTAAGTTAATAAAGCGAAAATTTTATTGACAACACGTATGATTGCTTTCGTAGAATCGTAATCATTGAAGAAATTCATTGGATCGTTTAATTTTGAGAAAAGGTGTATATACGAGTTGTCCTTCTCTTTGGGGTATCATCAGTTGTCCTCCTCTGTAACATATACTCGCAGGATGAGCTGCGAGGACGCTGATACCTTTCCTTCAGCGCCCCCGACAATTACATTCATATCATATACATGTGCCCTTCTCTATGATGGACTATGATGAAAGTGATAAGAAAATGAAAGAACAACTGGATGGGACATGTAATGAGAATAGAAGGTTTGCTGAGAGATACGATAGATGATAGAATGGAGGGAAAGAGAGAACCGGGAAGTCCACGGATCGGGATGATAGACGACATGCTTGAGCAGGAATCGCATGCAGAGATGAAGAGAAGGGCCGAGGATCGTTTAGGGTGGAAGGTTTTGACACCGATGGCTTGCCATGTGGCAGAACACTGAAAAAGAACTACCCTTCTCAGCCAAGGAATCTTCTCGCTATTGGGAAGAAAAAGATAATTTGGCCACTGACCAAGCACTGAATGTTACTTGCCATGTTCTCCTCCGGCTCTGAGGCACAGGTGGTGGTGGTTGTGGTGGTGGTGCTGGTGGACACGACGGTCGTGGTGGTGCACCCGGCGCAGCGTGGGTCCGCGGAAGACTCAGCGGCCAGGACGGAGACGCACACGCACGCCAGCAGAAGCGCGCACCTCCACATCGCGACCGCACTGACCGGCATGGCTGTTGGCGCTTAGCTTACTCAGCGTCGTGTTGTGTTAACCTAGCCAATGAATCAACAAGAAATGTGTCATGTATGATGTCGTTGTTGTTGTTGTTGTTATTGCTGTTGTTGTTTTAGCCCCTTGCGGGAAATGTGATGCCCCATTGCACCAGCTGATGGTCGCTGCTGGTGGTTCCACCGTAGCCTGGTACGCATCGTAGGAACACTCGTGGCTGATGAATTTAAACCACCCTTGCCAAAGGGTGCGCGAAGAGACTCAAATTTTTTGCCGAGGCCGGGATTCGAGCCGATAACTGCCGTCTCGTGATTCGAGACTAGCGACTTAGACCACTCGGCCACAACGCTTCGTCCTGCCCAATGGTGGCAGTAGGGGCAGAGCTGCCGGGCACAGTCTAATGTCATGTCCGGGACTGTCGTTGTAGTTTCACCAAACAGTTTCACATCGTGAGCAGCGTTGTCTTAGTTCAAGAGTGTTGTCTTAGCTGTTATTTTTAGCTATCTAACTACTTAACTCTAATAATCATGCAGAAATAACATTACGTAAGCTTCAACTAAAGCTTGCAATTGAAAATCGGTCAATGATAGGTTTACTTAAATTAAAATATCAGCAAAAAAGAGTATATTCAAAGCCAATAATATAGCCAAAAGTTGAAGGTATATTGTTGAAATACAAAGTGCAATCAAACCACAGTTAATTTTGTGCGATTAACATCACACAAACTATAGTTTTAAAACAATGCAAAATGCAATCTAAAATACAGTCCAGCCTATCAATAAAACAATTATTAGCACGCAATCAAATTACACAAAAATACAGTCAAAACCTAAAATACAAACAGAAGAGCTGAGCCACAGTGAGTCAGTCTCTGAGAGGGCTTAGAGCGAGAGGGCTTAGAGTGAGAGGGCTTAGAGGCCTCCACTCTGGGTCCGGCGCTATCACTGACTCCCTGGTTCGCCTTTGCACTGTCGCATGAGGAATGTACCTACTACTGCAGCTGTGATCCCTCGCAGGATGACGACGTCTTGCCTTTGCCGCACAAGCGCTGTTGATCGCTGTTATGTATTTTAGTGACTATTTTTATTTCAATTTTTGTTTTAGTTTAACAGCTGAACTTTTGCTTTAGTTTTATTTTAATTGCGGTATGAGATTCGTTTTTGTCTTTGCTAATTCTACTTAGCTAAATTAATTAACTTTATTAACGTAGCTGGGAAAGTCAGAGAGGGATTGCAAACATTCTGGCGCAGGAAGCAGAGTGTTAGATGACAAGGGATCGTCCATTTATTACGTCACCTCTGAGAGGGGGGGTCAGAAGTCTGGTGACGCTTGGTAACGGGGGGGGGGGGGGGGGGGGGTCCCCCCCCCCCCCCCCCCCCCGCGGTAGTGCGTGGCGTTGACAGTTTTTTAATCTTTTATCTCAAATAATACAAATTTCTCTCCATAAAACATTTATGTAGTAACATATTGACTTCAGAATAAAATATGATGAATTTCAGAATTATGAACACGTTTTTTGAGCATAATAAAGGACTTCCAAAAAGTCTAGAAACATCGTACATTTCATTGAGGTACATGTACGCGGTGTGACTGATTGTGTTGCAGTCAGCCAACCTTCATTATTGACGCGACACTCTTATTACAACACTAGCCTATTATTGATAATAGTCTATAAACTTGGTGACGTCACCGGGGGGGGGGAGGTTGGAGGTCTGGCGACCCTTGGTGACGAGGGAGGGGGTCAAAATGGTCTAAAACTGGTGACGTAATAAATGGATGACCCCCAAGTCGTAGCTTGCCTATTGAAGCGCCGTGTTCAGATCTCAGACCGTGCTCTTGAAGTGCGCGACGGGTGTGGAAGAAGCTTGCGGAGATCTACCACGAAGAGGCTCAGCAATGCACTGCGCGCACCTGCTTGCTGTATTAAACATGTTCAGAAATTCATCACATACGACGAGACTGTATTGGCGTGAAACTGTGTCTCATCCAAAAATCAGAGGTGGATTCGGATTTCAAACGATAAAAAATTCAAAAATTTGGATTCGAAAAAGTAGCAATTGTTGCCTTTCCCGTTGCGATCGAGTGGTCTAAGTCGCGGAGCTCGGATTACGGGCTCGAGAGCGCGTCGGTTCGAATCCTAGCCGCGGCCAAAAAAAAATGCTTGTCACTTCGTGCACCCCTGGCAAAGGTGGTTTAAATTCAACAGCCTTGCAAATAATCGTCCATTAGGGTGGAGTGCAGTAGTGACGTTGAAGCGGATGAGGAAACAGCCCCTTGCCGTCATGGCATGATAAGGAGATTTAGTTTTTGTGAATTTTTTGTAGCGTTATAAAATTGATTTTTCTTTATTTAAATGGAATTTCATTTTAAAAACATATTTTAGGGGAGAGCGATAGTCCCACGCCCCTACCCCAGTGGATCCGCCACTGTCACCAATGCTCGACACCGACGTCAATGTATCACATTATTCAAATGTTTCTGCTTCGCTCTAAAATTAGTCTGCATATTTTAAACCTAACCGATGCACAGAGTCCATAATGAGCGCTTCGATGAAAACTCGCAGAGATCTACAGTCCATGAATTAACATATGAATTAGCATTCATTCATGAATGCTTAAGTAGTTATTTAGTTAAATATAATTATGGCCTAGCTCTCCGCGTTAGTCCAGTGCTGTTAAGTTACACGTTAGTAAGACTTACACGTTAGTAGACCACAATGGCTGACGGCTTAGTACCACGCGGGTCGAGTGAATTAATCGTGTTTCATGTCCAAAACGCGTCTAAACTGCCAACAATAATTGGAACATTTAATTTTAATTAGGCATTGTAAGACATTTGATGGGAGCCGCTTCAGTGATAAAGAAGTCCTTCAGAACGTGTCCCAGATGACTAGGCCTACGTTGTGGAGAGGCAGATTTAAAAAGCGCTCTAAATCCGGAGTCGGATTGCACTGGAGCGCAACTAACTAACATCTATCCAGAAATGATTGGGGGGGGGTCCAAATATCTTGAAAGGCATGGTGTTATTTGTTGGAAAGGGTGCAGTAACTTTTTATGACGTCATCAAGGTGGCCGCCGACCGATTCAATAAAACGACAACAAATCACGAGCTATGTGAGATATTGCAACCTTTGTTACGGAGGACCTTTCAAACGAGCTATTGCTCGTTTGAAAGGTCCTCCGTAACAACGATCCTCTGTGACAAAGGTCGTTATGACTCATCTTGAAAAAGTGTACTTTGTCCTAAAAATTCTAAATTAGTGATTTTTACAACGAAATTCCGAGTAAAAATAAGAATTTGCCATGCTCGCGGACAAAGTATGCAGTTTGGGTTATACTATTAGAGAAATAAAATATGGAGAATGAAAATTCTTTCCAACGAGTTATTGCGCGTGCGGATCACGTGCTGGGAATTGGATATATATATTTTAAAATACGATACATGCCGTCGATGTACGGTTTACGCGATTTTTAGTAACTCAAGTTACCAATTATTTGATTCTTGGCAAGGCCGGAGGTCAGCGCCTGGGTAAGATTGGGCTTAGCTTTCAAAAACTAATACTAAAAGTGTAAAATGTAAAATAAAGCCCAGTTCGAAGCCTAAAGCTTAGGTCTAGGTTCAGAACTAAGCAATCTTAGGCTTGTAGTAAGCCAGAGATAAATGCTGTGAGTGGAACACCGGTATAGCTTTGCTCTATAAAAGGTTCACGCGCAAACCAGACTAGGTTTGATGCATAGATCCTTAACTCAACCCGTAGGCCTAACCAATACTGAACTGATAACTCTACTTACGTCCAAATCTCGGCCTTGACCTGAGAATATATAGGCCTGATAAAATTCTATGCGTAATTCTAGAGTAAGCATAGACCTAAGCTACGTTCCTACGCTAAAGCTGCAGACCGAAGCCTAGGCATTGGCTCTTGCCTTTAGGTATGGCCAAGTCATAGCCATGGGCCTTAAATGCCAGATAGCTAGGCTAGGCTACCTATGCAATTAGCTTTCAATCTGACCTAAGCGTCGATATTTAGGCCCAGACTTTAGCCGAAGTTTATGCTAAGTACCAGGCTTTAGATAAATGTATGTATAAAATATCAGGGCATCCACGTAAACGACCATTAAGAAAGAAAGAATGTATGTATGTATGTATGTATGTCCGTGCATGTAGCCTACATGTAAATATACTGCAATGCGAAACTATACCATGGAGGGAATAAAGCATTGCGACATAGGCCTACAAGTATCCAGATTTGGATTAATCTTGGCGGAATCCCTTGTGCAGCGCGCTTGTGGAGGCCCCTTTTACTTTGGTGCAGACCTCACGACCGGGTAGGGGGGGGGGGGATAATTGTTCAATGACCTTTATCACCTCATTTTAACGGTACTTAATAATAATAATGGTCTGGTCGATTTCCTATAGCTCCATTACCAGTCCAAGGACAAATCTAGGGCGCTTAAAATCCATAGTACTTGTAGATAGGACATGTGACGTGAAAGAGATAATTCACTACTGAGCGGCGTAAGCCTACAGGGATACGACTGCGGAAAGTTCTTCACTTCAGTTTTTAAGGTTTCAAACATCGGCTCTAGTCGCGTCCCGAATGACAGGCAGTTCCACGCGCTGGGCCCGGACACCGACACGGTTTGACTATTGAAAATCTTGGCCTCCATTTAATTGTGGAATGCGGAAGCAAGAAATCATCCCCCCCCCCAAAAAAAATCACTCGCTTTGATGGCAAAATTATTTTTCTCCTCTCCATTCAAGGGCTCAGATTATTTCTTCACTCAATAACGGATATGCTGGGTTTCAAACAGTGTCATTATCAAAGTTCAGGCACATGCAGATCTGTTCTTTAATGACGAAGATTGTAAAACATATCTCATCTTTCATTTTAATATGACTTACAAAGTTTTTGACCCCCCAGTATTGGGAGGGGAGATTCAAACATTTTTGACCCCTCCCAATAAACGATTGGACTTCCCCAATATTATGCGGGTCCAAAAACATTTCGGGGAGTCCATATAATTTTTTTTTACTCTGTTCAAAAAAAATTGACGCCATTGTGCTTGTCCAACGTTTTTTCATCAGCCTATTTTTTCATTGTGATAAGGCTTATAACCCGATAACATCTCTGCTGTCTTTATAATATATAATTGAAGTAACTCAAGCGGTCGCTATGCCTACTGACTAGGCTACTACAACGGTCGGGCTTATTTATCAAGTGACTCCCCTTACCCCAAGGGGAGTCACTACATGCTGTATATCGAGGTACGTATGGAGATAACAGGGGCTGGACTTGCCGCGTGGGTCAAACCAATTACAATCGTTCACAAATTGATTGACAGGGTCACACATCCAATCGCAATAATTCAAAGTGATTATTCATAATTCAAATCAACTTCCGTTTTACCTTATGGGTCCTTCTTTCTACAGCATTGAGAAGTTTATACATGCGCGTTCTAGGCTTCTATTTCTGTGGCTTACCCGGGATCGTGACGTCATCATGCCCAATCACCGAATTACTGATCTGGGATTAATTTAAAGCGATGTGATTGGGTGACGAGATCCCAATGTGGGATCTTGAATTTAATTTTGAGTAGATAAACCTGGCTTTATTATTTCTTGTGCCTTTCAATACTACTATGCTACGATCACGTCACGTCAAGTGACTCTAGAGCTCTTGAACAGAGCTTCAGAGTCATTGAAGAGAAATTACCATCCCATCTCGCGATTCCAGAGCCCCTCCCAAAAACGTCATGTGACTCAATCTCCGCCTTTGCAGTTGTCACGTGACCAAAGCATCGTCGTCACGTAATTAAAGCGCCGCCCACCACGCCCCGTCAAGTGACCAAAGCTTCATCGTCACGTGATTAAATCCCAGTGCACCGCGCCCCATCACGTGACTAAAGCTTCGTCGTCATGTAATCAATGCCCCACCCACCACGCCCCGTCTCGTGGCTAAAGCTTGGTTGTCACGTGATTAAAGCCCCGCCCACCACGCTCCGTCACGTGACTCTGACCACGCCTCGCTGGATCCGGTGTGAAGTCGTCGAAGGCGAGCGTGTCGAGTGCGGAGCAGAGGCCAGCGCTGACGCCAACCTGTGCCAATAGAGAGTTAGCTGACCGTTCTATAAATAGAACATAAGGCAGATACCCGCACTGACGCCAACCTGGGACGAGAGAGAGTTGGCTGAATGTTCTATAATATTTCTTGAAAACTCTTATTGGACATTTGTAGTCCCGAGTGAATCGGACAGAATGCAATAAAAATCGTGCAACTAGGATGTATAGTTTAAAAGTTAAGTTATCGCGGTATATGTAAAAGGGCCAACATGGATCCCCCCCGGCCCATTTTAAAATTCAAAATTAAAAAAAATGGGGGACTCCCCCTCGCCCCCTTAAAAATTTTGGAGAAGATTTTCATTTAAAATACTGTCATTCATTTAAAATACCGGCATTCACCGGAGATATTGATACTTAAAGTTAAACCATTAGCCTATACGAAAGTTGCAAGGATTGAGTCAAATATCGAAATTTTCTAAAATTGGGGGGAGGGGCTCCCTCCCCCCAATTCACTTTTTTGAAAATTCAAGAGAACTTAAACAATCACGGGCATAGGACGCATGTTCTGTGAAAAAATGATTTAAATCCGTTCAGTAGTTGTTTAGATATAGTGGCGCAATGATAAAACATTGGCTTTCCCCCCCCGCACATTAAAAAAATCGTTCTGCCACAAAATCTGTCAATATTTTCTAAAAACATATATTGGGTTTTTCGCAGCCCCGAGTAAGACGAAAAAATCCCGAGTATGCCGCAAAAATCGTTCAAATCGGTTGGATATAAAAAGTTATCGCGGTTTATGTAAAAGTAGCCAAATTGGCCCCCTCATGCCCTCTTAACATTTGAGGGAGAAAAAATTTGCATGGATGACTTTCACTAACGGGAAAAATGTTTTCCGCTCAAATGCTGGTTCACCAGTCTTCACGTTAGTCACCGGCAGACCGTCAAAAAGACAAAAAAAGAGCAGGCCGCCACGGGTCGATAAACACAATTATTTTAATTTTGCGCAGGGGGCCCCCGGGGAGACCGTTAAAACTCGAACCAATTTGAGGCGAGATTTCACAGTCTGGGCATAGGATGCTGTCCCGTAAAAAAATGGTTCAAATCTGTCGAGTGGTTGCTGATTTATCATGGCGCAATGGGTCGAAATTGGTTTCTACCCCACATATTTACAAAAGTCGTTCTACTACGTTACCTGTCAATACTTTCTGAAAACATATATTGAACAATTTGTAGCCCCGAGTGACTCTAACTCTATGCCATACAAATTGTGCAAATCGGATATATAGTTTAAAAGTTATCATAGTTTATCTAAAGTGCCCAAATTGCCCCCCCCTCAGGCCACCTCAAAGTTTTTTTGAAAACATTTATCGTTCTAAATACCAAATTCACTGGAGATATCATTTCAAACTTAAAGTGTAGCCATTAGCCTACATAAAAGTCGCAAGGATAGTGCAAAACATTAAATTTAAAACAAATGATGTGGAGGGGCTCACGGGGGTCCATTAACCTTTTTCAAATTCAAGTAAACTTAAACCATCCGGTCATAGGGCGCATCTTTCCTGAAAAATGTTCCAAACCCGTTCAGTAGTTGCTTAGTGGCGCAATGGTAAAAAGAAATGGCGAAAAAAAATTGGTTCCCACCACATTTAAAATACATCGTTCTACCGCGTTACCTGCCCATATTTTCTGAAAACATATATCTGACTTTTTGCAGCGCCGAGTAAGTATTACTCTATGCCGCATAGATCGTACAAATCAGTTGCATGGCTATAAAGTTATGAAGATTTATGTAAAAGTAGCCAAATTGCCCCCCCCCCTCCGGCCCTCTCAAAATTTTTGGAAACTGTTTTTCGAACAAAATATTGACATTTTGCCGGAGATGTATTCGCAAACTTATTTTGTAGTCATTAACCTACATACGAGTTGCAAGGATAGAGTCAAATATCAACATAATAAAAAATGGGGGGAGGGGCTCCCGGGGAGGCTTTCACTTTTTCGCAAATTCAAGCTAACTTGAACAATCCGGGCATAGGGTGCATATTCCCCGAAAAAATTGTTCAAATCCGTTCAGTGGTTGCTGAGTTGTAGTGGCGCAATTGATAAAAATGGAGTTTTTATTGCGGTTTATGTAAAAGTTGTCAAACTGGCCCCCCCAGGCCCCTTTAGTATTTGGGGGAAACAAATCGGCTTGAAACACTTTCACTAACGGGAGAAATTTTTTCCCCCAATTGCTGTTCAACGAGTCTACACGTTAGTCAACTGCAGACCGTGAAAAAGTTCAAAAAGAAAAAAAATTAAATAAATAATAAAAATTAAGGAACCAAAGCAAAGCTATGGTACGCCTATCGGCGCAAGCCGTAAAAAAGAGGCCCCTACTGACAGTTAGCTGAATATTCTATAAATAGAACAAAATCAGAGGCCCGCACTGACGCCAACGTCTGCCAATATCAGTTCGCTAAATATTCTATAAATAGAACGAAAGCAAATGCCCGCGCTGACGCTAATCTGTGACAATAAATGCATTTAAAATTCGGAATTCTATTTAATGTTCTATTTTAAAAGTGGTTCTCAAAACGTTTCTTCAGCAGGCGACATTTTTCTTTAACAACGATTTGAGGCCGTCGAGGACCATTCAAAAACGAGGTCGCCAGAAAAATTCTACTTTTGAAGAACTCATGACCAGGGGATGGACGGGTAGTGAGGAGACGCTTTCCTTCTCTTGCAAAATTCACAAGATCCGGGAGGGGAGGGCGGGAACTGACGGAATTTTTGAAGCGATTCTAACCAGCGCTTGTTCAATTCTGAGGCCGTTGTCACTGTATAGCGCAACAAACTCACGTCCGGGGAAAGGGCGAGTCACGCCGGTCAGAGTGGCCCTTTCAGTCGCGGTTATGCGGGCCACAAAATTAATGGCGGGCCGATTTTGACCCGGGGGCCGCACTTTTTGAGTCACTGAATCACTGTTATAAATGAATCAAAAACAATTGCCCGCACTGAGGCCAACAAGCAACAATGGCAGAAGAGGCTGAAACATGTAGCCAATTGTTCTTAAAAGAGAACAAAAACAAATGCGCCAACTGCCACCAGGAATCTGAGGGTCAGCTGAATCGTTTATAAATAGGCCACAAAAAACTCGCCTGCGTGGTTTAGTGGTATTGCGAGTTGTCACTGGACTGCCAGCTATTAAAGCGACAATGCAAAGACATATTTAAGATCAGTGTTCACACTGACAAGCCGATGTTCTAGAGTGGTTCGAAAACGCCAACAAAAATGTTAAAATCAACCCGAATTTTTAATTTGAATTTTAAGTCAATTTTAATTAGGCGATATTCAACGATCGATGTGGGACTTAGCGCTGAATAGCTCTGACTGGCCTTAGGTCAGTTCAGCTGTTGAAACCCCAAGCACACCAAGACTTGATTGCACAGATTTAGCTGCAGAATTGTAGGCCTATGTTTAACCTAAACTAGCACGCTTTGATGGCTAGAGCTTGCTTAAACCCAGACAGTGATTGTTGATAACTTCCGCTGTGACGTCACCTATAAAGTTCTTTAAAATATGAAATATATGAGCCTTTTTTCTTTTTGCTCCACTACGATTTTAAGCAGTTCTGTTTCAGCATGTTTCTTAAGTAGACCTAATGTTTGTCCTCGCTTATCCCTACCGATCTCCTATGGATGAACGCCCAATGGGGGATGGGGGGGGGGGGCGTACCTCTGCCATCCAAGCGGAAAAGGGTCGAGTCCAGTCGGCGCGCCGCTCTGCATGCAAGTAAGCGTTGAAGAGGATGAGTGAGATGTAGCGCTGCAGGTACTTGAGGCTGAGTGTATGTAGTCTGACCCGCTCAGCGCTATTGGCTGCCTTGCGCATCTTGGGACAGACACGCAGCGAACCAATAGATAAGAAAGAGACTAAGAAAATAGAAGCGATGTAGCATTGTAGGTACTGTAGGCAGCGCGTGTAATCTACATCAAGCCTAGCCAATAGTAGTAACGATAATAGCCATCGTCTGTGTCGGCGTCGAGGGACGTCATCGGAGGCTTATTGGCTGCCTTCCTCAACTAGGGTCAGATATGCAGCCAGCCAATCAAGATTGCAAGACTAAGATATTGAGACAATCTTGTCTCTCATTTCTCCTTACTGGCTGCGTTCCGCATCTGGTCACTGAGGGCTAGCTGCTCAATCGAGAGTTATTTGCTTTTAAATTGTCACAGAACAAGAATGACCTCACGACCCAATAAAAGCTTGCAAATTAGTGATCTGAGATCATGCACATAACTCGCCAATAATAGCGAGTTATTGCATGTCTCAGATCATTCAAATTCATTCTCGATTGAACAAATGAACCATTTTGTTCTGTTTTAAAACATTTTAAAACGAAATGAATGCAGTCTCATGCATTAATAGTGATACCCACCATTGTGAGTTAACCTCGAGTTGACTCAATCGGCGGATTCTGTGACGTCACACTAGGCATAGGATATCGACAACGGTCACTTTCAACTCGCCGATTCGTCAATTCGAGACTAACTCACCATAGTTTGTATCGGTATAAGATATCACCTTCATTCAATGACATTCATCGATAGATCCTAGCTAAGAGCTCAGTGGCTGCAGTGAGAGCGGACCTTGTTGTAGGTGACAAAGATGATCTCGCGCACATGGAAGTGCATCGGCGTCATGGTGTCCGAGCACTGGTTGAGCACAAAGTCCACCTCGCGCTTCACCTGCGCGCCCTCCGGGATGTGCCGCACCACTGCCTGCACGGCCTGCACAGCAAATAAGGTCCGCCTGCGCCAAACAAGATCTGCCTGCACCGTCTGCACCGCAAACAAGGTCCGCCTACACCACAAACACGGTCCGCCTGTACCGCAAACGAGGTCCGCCAGCACCACCTGTACCACCTGCAGCACAAACAGGGCCCCCATGCATCCCACAACATCTGCCTGCACGACACGCAAGGTCCGCCTGAACCACAAATAGGTCCGCTTGGACACCTGCACGCACCACGAACAATGTTAAATCAGAACTTCAATTAACCCATCCGCTACATGACGTCACTGGGAATTGACGCTGCCCTTCGCTGTGTCAGGCCACGCCCATCACCGCACATAAGCTGCTCGGTGATTGGTTGATAATATTGTAACCTAATTCATGATTGGATGATATCGCTATCAATTTATGATCGGAAAGCAAAGGAGCTTGCTGCAGCCGTGAGGCAATAAGACATTATGGCCTATTGCACACAATATAAGCTTAAGCATAATGTTCAACTGTTCAACAGTTTCAGCGAGGAATTTTAAAACAAGCAAAAGTTTTTACCTTTCAAGTTTCAGCTGCTGTCTACATGACTAGACTTATCAACTTTGCTAAATAAAACAAAGATATTGACTACGTAATGGTGGTGGCTGCCCCATCTGGACCCTGATGTTGAGCCCGGATTCCCCCAACCCCGCGTCAGGGATACGTATTGGCTACATAGTCAACGTTTGTGTTAAGTACTAATGAATAGCCTTTTAAACTCTGTACTAGCTGCAGAATAGCCCAAATGATGTAGCCTGGTGCTCATAAGAGGAAGCATGTTAAAATGTTCTGCGTTTTTCGGGGTGTTCAAGATTTTGACCTAACTAATTAAATTACTCAGCTACATCCCTAAAACTTGCGAATGAAATTTTATTCAAATTAATTATTCACGGGCCAGAATTAAATTTGTTAGCATACGTTGACGCTAAATAGCATACATGTTGTTTCAAAATCGTTTGCGACGTACATGTACATATATATTCATCTAGTAAGTTTAAATAGAACTTCCGTTCCTGCCCCACGCCCACGCTCACCAGTTCTGCACAGAGGGAAAATGTGTCGTCTTTCGGGGAATATGCGCAACTACAAATTTCCAGAGTACTTAGAAATCTATTTTGGTCACAAAGAGCAGTGATCAAAAAGGTCTAGCATTAATTATAAAGCCTCTCTCACCCTATAGTGGCCCTGCGTGTACTTGGCATTCGGCAGCGAGACGCGCTCTTCCTCGCCAGCTTTCGTTCCGAACGGAAACCCCTGATACAAATACATATAGAGCTGTCTGTGAATGCAGAGCTGTCTGTGAATGCTGATACAGTACATATATGCAAAGTTATATTACGCGTTTGTGGATCTGGATAAGGCTTTTGATAGAGTGCCAAGAGAGGTTGTAAGACCGGCGCTTAGAAAGTTGGGGGTAGAGGAATGGCTAGTCAGGGAGTGATGGCAATGTATTCTGACGAAAAGACATCCGTGAAAACACATGATGGACCAAGTGATCGAATTGAGGTGAAGGTTGGACTACATCAGGAATCGGTGTTGAGCCCGCTGTTGTTTGTAGCTGTGATGGAAGTGATTACCCGTGAGACAAGATCTGAGTTGCCATGGGAGCTACTTGTATGCGTATGATTTAGTGTTAATTGCAAAGAGCAAAGAAGAATTAAAAGACAAGATTTGAAGGTGGAAAGAATGTATGGAGGCCAAAGAAATGAGAGTGAATGTAGAAGACAAAAGTTATAATAAGTCGATGCGGAGACGGAACGGTGGAGAAATGTGGAAAGTCGCCATGTAGAGTCTGTGGAAAGTTGGTTGGCGCAAATTCAATTACATGCACAAAAATGCTTTAGTTCAACGCATCAGAGATGTAGTGGCATAAAGGTAGATTAGTCGATTTGAAGACAGCGTTTGTGTGCAGAACGTGTCTGTCAGGTCAAGTCGTCCAGATGGGTGTCAAAGAATTGAAAGTGGGGG
>JAQIWG010004491.1:0-15936 GCA_034695025.1 Chamaedrilus cognettii | reverse complement strand
TAGGTCCAGGGGTTGTGGTTGTAGCTGTAGGTCCAGGGGTTATGGTTGTAGCTGTAGGTCCAGGGGTTGTGGTTGTAGCTGTAGGTCCAGGGGTTGTGGTTGTAGCTGTAGGTCCAGGGGTTGTGGTTGTAGCTGTAGGTTCGGACGATTCGGACACTTTGGATCAGCATAAAATAGACAAGGTTCATTAGAACTCCTGATCAAAATGAAATGCAAGATTTGAATATTTAAGCTAAAGTGAAAAGAATGCAAATTGCATAAAATGCATACAGGATTTAATTAAGTTAATAAGAAAATAAGCAATGCTATGCAGACTGAGAGAAAAAATTGTTTTATGTTTAACGATTTGCTACATCTACAATAAATGCATGAATGAATTATTACTGATCTCAGTTATGAGTGCTCCTCAGCTTGATCCTATCTCACATCAAGCTACTTCAATAATGAACAAAATGTCGTTGCGCGAGCAAAAGAATCTACATGGTGGACTGCTAGTTAGAAAAAAGCGAAGGGATAATTAATATCGTTAGAAGAACAATATTAATCGTAAGAATATCATTGCAACATAAATAGGCTCGCCGACACTAACTTTAACTTCAATGAGACGCTCCTTCTTCTTATTCTAGGCCTAATGAGATACGCTTCAAATATTATTATGCGATAGTTACACTACGTCCTGCGTAATTCCTCATTGCAACATATCATCGTTACTTTATTACCGTAGCTTATGCATTAGTATTATCAACATTTACGTCCTCTTACTATTTACGCCCCTGCTTACACGAGCCCGAGCAATCAAAGTTTCACAAAAACGGTTTCAAATCGTGCGCAATCCTACACCATCCACAACCCAAAGTTCGTCCTCAAATCAGCAGCAGGCGCCAACGCTTCAATTACCCGTGGTGCTCGTCGTCTCCCCCGATGACGTCACTGATGATGACGTCACAGAGGACGTCACGGATGACGTGGAAGGTCCCTCGCTGCTGACGCTCCCCGGCGCGCTGAGCGTGGCCTGCGCCAGCGTGAAGCTGTAGCCGTTGGTAGCGAGGCAGTAGTAGAGTCCGAGGGGGGAGGAGGAGCGATGGGGGCCGCGGCCCCAGCGGGGGGTCGTCGTGTCTGACGAGTTGATCGTCAGACGACCGAGGCTCAGCTGGTAACCTGTATGTGTGCAGAGCTATAGAGTGTCACACGTAATATCTAACATTACATAACGGAATACATTACTGCAACATAAAAAGGGATAACAAAAATAATAAACAGGCTCTCTTAGCATAATCGCAATAACTTAGCCAAAGTTGAACAGTTATATGCAAATTTTCAAGGTTTGTAGGTGAGATAATTTGCAACAGACTCGGGGATTTTTTCTGATAGAAATATTATTATGTTAAAAAGTAGTAAAATGCTAACTGGTCGTTGCTCGATCTCAATTTAAGTGCGATTTAATTTTGTAGTCTGATTTGATCAATGGAAATTTATGAGAGAATTGTATCGAATAATTTGATTGGTTCGCCTGGATCACAAAACTAAATCAAACTTAAATCGAGGTCGAGCAACCAGCAGTAAGAAAAATTTAAAATAATTTTAGCCAACACAGTGCATGTGTTGGTGTGCTGCGTATGTATGGCGCACCTGTAATGGAAACAAATCACATGCAGGCAGCACATTTTCTTCAATAATCAGCCGGTTCAAACATGCCTGCAATAACGATTGCAGCGATGGCAACTAGTAAAAATAATTCAATTTTGTGCTATATAAGTTACAATAGACATCCGCAGCTAATTGATAATTGAGGAGACGCAGAGACCCGCATCGTCCTCGTGTATGACGACGCCGTTGTGGATCCAGATGACCTTGACCACGGTGCTGGGGTCAGAGGTCGCCACGCAGGTCAAGGTCGCCGTGGCGCCAGGGGTCAGCACCTGATCCGTGGGTGGAACGAGGATCGTCGTCGGAACTGTGGGAAAAAACGAAACGTACAAAGACGCGTACGCGCCACCATACAGCAGTAATAAAACGATGATGTTTTTTAATTGTCAAATCAACGACAACACAACACCACACCAAGTTTATTTTTGTAGTTTGGCCGCCTCCCACGTGCGTGCAGCACAACGACCACATACAGTCCGTTTCTGTGCAAGAAAGCTCACACAGAACGGCTCCCCTTTCTTTGATGGCCTTTTATGACTCGCCCGGGGAGCTCAGGGCTGCAAGCCAATTCTTTGTTTCCTGGCCTGCAGAGAACTAGACATATCATGCATCGTTCACTAGACATATGGTAGCGCACCACGTGGAGAGATAATGTGTTTTAGTGCAAGATTTGCATGAAGTCAGTTTCACATAGCAAGTAACAAACCTTGACAAAGCTACTCACGCAGTACTTTGAGATATCCTTCAGGAAACAGATATCTACTCACGCAGCACATTAAGATATCCTTCGGCGAAGGCGTGTCCATAGACGTTGCTTGCGTTGCATTGGACGACGGCGAGGTCAGGTTCCTGACCCGACCCAGATTGAGCCAATCCAAGGCAGTCCTTGCAGACGTCGCTGACCGTCAGCTGGGTCCCGTCCGTGGATATGTTGACCTTGGGCGGAGCATTGGCGGCTGGGCACATGACGTCACAGTGCATTAAACACTGGGCGAGCAAAATACTCGTACAAAGAAAACTGTGAAAATTACAACCAAAAGGGTCGTCATTAGCAAAAGATCAAAAACTCAATATCAATACTCTTATTATCGATCAATATAGCATGGACCTTCTATTGGCCACACATTTTTAAATTTTATAATTATTTCATGCGTTCATAGATCAATGGCTAATGCTTAATAAAAAGCAATCAGCACCTCCATGTTTTTTATATTTAACATTTGACATTTGCAATTTATTCAAATTTCTGCAATTTCTTAGGCCGTAACTATTTCTTACTGGCGACAATTTATTTATCAAAAACCTAATTACATCAGATCCAATTTGATTTTCACGCAACATAAATCTACTACGCACAAATTCGATGCAAAATACCGTTGATGGGATTTCCATTGATGTACCACGTGACCCTGGCGGCAGGCGTGGCCGTGGCCTTGCAGTCAAAGGTCACCGAACGACCTTGAGTGACGTTTCTGTCGTGAGGCTGCATCCTGATCGAACTGAAACTTGGCTTCTCTGCAATTTATAGAAATCCTTTCAATCATACACCTTTCTTCCTTTCAATAATAATCCATATTTGTTTTCCAGTGAAATATTCTGGTTGGCGTCAGGAAGGGCATCCAGCTGTAAAACCCAGCTCCAGCAGTCCCCACCAGGGCGCAACACATCTAAATCCGCACGAAAAGATGAACAATTAGAGAATATTTGTCAAAAATGGTGGTTAGTTTCTTCTAATCAAGTGTTTCGATCAAGATCCAGCAGAATGAAGATCTCAACAGTGAATCGAGCAAAATAAATACTAGATTACAACGTCAGCGCGCTGATTGGGTGAGATGACGCCATAATCTCGACTATAATGATGTCATAACCTCAGCTATATTAATAACGTCATAACTTTGGATTATTTAACGCTTAAAAAACGTGAGAAATAGCATGAGAAATAGCGTGAGAAATAGCGTGATAAATAGCATGATAAAGTCAAATGCGCAGTGATTACGCGACATCCAGAGGTAATAACATTGAACATCTCAGTTATAGATCAGTTGGCTGGGTAATGACCACCTTTGTCCCTAAAAAACAGGAAAACAGCGGAAGGGCAGTTATTAAATGGAGTTAAATAAATGAGAATAGAAGCGACAGGCCTCCACACATACCCCCGACGCGGAGCGTGTATGTTTGTTGGCCGCGCCCTGCGCTGTTAGCCCCCTCGCACACGTAGACCCCCGAGTCAGAGAGCTGTACGTTGTAGAGCACCATCACTCCGGCCCGGCTCACGAAGCGCTGGCCCGACACTCGCTTGTGCCACGTTATCGTCGGCGTAGGCCTGCAAGATTGCATGTACGCATACTGTACTTGTAACGCACCAAGATTATGTGTGTGCATACGGAGATTGAAATATATGAATTGTTTGAACGCGTATGCAGAGAAACGGCAGCAGGCTACATACCGAAAGCGGTTTTAAAGGTTAGATCGCAATAAATTACTCTTCGACTTCAGCCCAATACACGACTGGTTAACTTAATTGTTCGCAGTCCGTAGAAGAAGAAGTGGAGTGTGAAGGTAAAAATTATTAGAGCAGGAACCATTGCTCACAGTCCATAGAAGAAGCAGTGTAGCGTTACTCTGTCTCCCACGACGGCGGCAGTCTTCGAGGCGTAGAGGAATGCAGGAGTGGGGACGGTGATGCGAGGCCTCAGCAGTCCTGCGGCATACACACAGCACACTGCAGCACAACTGGTAAATATCGCTGTGTAAGACTTGTAAGCAGTCTACGCATGGGGCCCTGCTCGGAAAAATTGAAGGGAAGCGAGGACGTTGGAGGCCGAGAATGAAATATGAGGATAACATCGCAAAGTGGACGGGTCAACAGATGGAGGCTATCGTGAGAAAAGTGGAGAACCGGGACGGGTGGAAGAAGGTTGCGGAAGGTGCTGCGAGGGCGCCACAACGTCAGGAATGATGGGTGAGGGAAAGAGAGAAAGAAGCACGTATACTGCATTTGTAAAGCATCAAAAATGTCATCCAAAATGAGGTGGGATCGTTACGTGTGGAGAAGAATTATTTGAAGTATGGAGACTAACCATTTAGTGCGGACAGCTAGAACAAAATGTGGAGATCATAATGCGAAGGATGGTGCTCTTAAGAATGACCTGAAAATTAAGCATTCATTTTAATATAGTAATTTTCAAAGCGCCGACAAGACCACGCGATACATTGCAGGTATTAGAAGAAGAGCGACTTGAGAGTAAAGTGGCCCAATTAGCGGACAGCGACACACAAAGATGATAGAGGGCTGTATTTGAGTAGCTCCTGTGCTGACCTGTGTTGACGCCAAGCGTGGAGTAGCTGCCGGTCCGTGTGCTAGCGAGGAACGCGTTAGATTGGCGGCAAGCGAGGTAGCGTCCGCTCTGCGCGTCACCAGGCTGCACGTTGGCGTAGTACAGCGAGCCTAATAACAATAATATACAGATATAAGTGGCAAAATGACAAAAGTGGCAAAAGTGCAAATGTGTTTTTTACGTCATTACGTCACACTATGTAGTATATAGTGCAATGTCATCGACATGAAGCAGCACAACCTAACATCCCATAGATCGTATCCAGCAAACAATAAATAGCGACAATATAGAACAAAATAACTCTCTATGGAGCAACTGGGCCTTAGTATAAGGCCTGTTGATGGCTACCTTTGTCATCGACCTGCACGCGGTCGCCCAGTGTCAGAGGGGTGTGGCTCGCTCCGGGCAGCATGCCCTTTGTCGTCACCCACGAGAATGTTCCGCTCGGAATCGAGAGAGGCGCCCCCGTACACGGCACCGCTAACCCCTGACCTTCCTGTCAGCCAATAGCAGGAGAGCTAGAGCGGTTGCGGCTCGTGACAAAATGTACACTTTAGCCAATAGCAAGTGATTTAGAGGAGTTATGGAACGAGGACCGATGATACAATCGCAGCTGAAAGTTTTATGAACTTTTTGTTAATGTTTTGTCTGTCATGAATACTAGAATAATCATGAGAACAGTATTTAGTGCGACTCAACAACAATCATGTGAAAGGTCGTGCAAGTTACAACACTATCGCAGCAACACGTATATGATACTGATCTACACAATAATTAAGTGACTAATGACACCATTAGGTGTTGAAAACAACTCTAAACATATGAATATAGTTGTTTTGTAATATAAAAAAAAATAAAAAAGTCAAGAATATTTTATCAATACAAATATATCAGCCAAAAATAAAATATTATGTATTGAGCTCATGCATTACCTCATAAATTGCCCACTTTTATATCTGCCCACCCTCCTTCAGATCTTTGAACACCAAAAATAACCCTAAACTGAATTGTCGCATCTATTTACCCGAACTCTGTAGGGGACAGGGAGGGCGAGTGCAAACACCCCCTGCTCTGCCATTAGTAGACGCGTGACGTTGCTGACAGCCCTGCCCCAGGGGTTGGTTGCGAAGCACTGGTACAGCCCTGCATCACTCGGCCCGGCAGCAGCGATGACGAGGCGTGTGCTGGATGCGTAGAACACGAAGTTAGACTGGGCGGTGTAGACGGAGAGAGACAGGCCGTCCTTGGTCCACGTTATCCTGCAAAATAATTAATTATTTTGTACAGGAATAAAAAATTCTACGGCGGGAGTGCCGATTTGGGATTGCGTTGTGTATGCTGTTGTTTAGAAGGCACACGCTTTCAGGTTTTACTCAACTTATATGTGCTGTACAGATAAAAATTTAAGACAAGTAGAAATACTGCACAGAAATACTCCACAGTGCGAGACTAAAGTAGAAATACTCCACAGAAATACTCCACAGTGCGAGACTAAAGTAGAAATACTCCACAGAAATACTCCACAGTGCGAGACTAAAGTAGAAATACTCCACAGAAATACACCTGTGTAAAAGTCATCATTATCTAAATAATCAAGATCAATCAATGGTATAATCAATTCTACAATCAGAATGTACCATTGTTATTCATTGTACTATTATTTGAAATGCATTAGCGTTTCATTGAAGTGAACCACCGCTGCGCTAACCTTTGGCACAAATTGAAAACAATATAACATAGGACGTCTAGCCCAAAAATAGCAGCAAATTTTTCAATGGAAAACTCAGGAGCCTGCGGCACTGTACACGTATAGCTCAGCAACGTGACGTCAACAAAATAACGTCTACAGATCCTTTCCTGTTAAGGCCGCATGCAAAATCGCTTGCAGTTTTTGCAACGTCTTCCATCGGCAGAAGGTAAAGAATGAAGACCATTTAATCACTCACTCTGGGTGTGGGGTCCCGGCGGCTTGACACTCTAGTTCGACTCTCGTGAAGATCTGGTAGTAGACGAGCGATGACGTCAGAGTCACCGTCAGGTGGGGCGGCAGGCGAACTGGGAACAAGAACACTAATTTGTATCATTGTAACTTTGAACTGTAATGCGTAATCTCAAAACGTGTAAAAATAGTAACAAATACTGATCCTATTTGATGTCCATTCTAGTGCGCTACAAGCCGGTAATGTATTAACAGGTAGGCTTAATTTGTTATGTAACTCGTCCATGATCACGCGATTAGGGCAAGCCCAAAACATTTTCACATGGCGTCATCGCATGACTTGTTTTCTATTCTTAACAGTTTTGTATTCATCTTCCATTGACTATTGTCTGAAGTCAAGGCTAAATTGTCAGAACTTGATTTCCAGGTTTTTCTTGCAAGGCTTGAGCACTATTTGATTATTTCTGTGGGATGTTTGATGAGAGCTGTCAATTTGATGAAATACAGTTCTATATCAGTCAATCTTTGCTGGATATTTGAACCGAGACTACGCGCGCTGCAATACTTTCACAAATAAGACACAGTTTTTTCCGGGCCTCACACACACCTGCTCGGTCGCGGATCGGCAGAGCAGAGGTGGTCGGCCCCCCCGGGCCCTGCGAGGCAGTCCCCCCCTCCGTTGTCGTTCGGAATGAAACATCCGTAGGCGTAGAAATATCTGTCGGTACCGTGAAGTCTCCGCTAACCGCGGACTGGGAGGGCAGCGTTAGATCAGTGGGCAGCGATAGATCGGACGGAAGGGTGAAATCATGTTGAACGGAGGATGGAATTTCCGTGGTTGTTCGCTGATCATAGCTGTGGCTGAATGATAGCGGGATTTCCGTGGTTGTACTGTGATCAAAGCTCACCGACGACGGGATTTCCCCCTTGGCTGTCGAAGGCAGACTGACCGTGGGTATGGTTATTCGGTCCGTGGGGAGGGAGAAGTCTGAGAGCATTGAGGTGTGGTAGGGGGGGAGGGTGGAGTGTGGGCTGGTGGGGGGCAGGGTAGCGTTGGGGGCTACTAGGACGGCTGACGCGAGCGCGATGCTGTAGCCGTTGAAGGCCACGCAGGTGTAGGTACCCACGAGCGCCAGGCCTCCATGCGGCAGCTGCAGCAGAGCGACAGTAGTATGTCATTTTATAACAAATAAAGCGCAGTGCCTCTCATAGAAACTACATGACATAGAACTAACCAACGGCCTCTTTGATGCTCATTATGTTGATGTCCATGTTTTCACACAGGTTAGACGTTTTGCGCATTGATGAAGATAGCTGGTGCAAGATTTCCATGGCCGGATGCCCTTCCTCACGAAAATCAATAATTAGCTGGCATGGAGTTAGCAGCTAGCGGCACTTGCGTGTTTAGCAGCCTTGCAGAAGGGCCTGTAACGTAAGGCTTCATAGTTGCCGGCGCGGGGACTTGAACCCTGGACCCTGGTCCTCTGGACTCGAAGTCCGAAGTCTGACGCCTTAAGTACGCCTGACGCCTCGGTAAAAACACAAAATTACAAAACCAACGCCCCAAAATTTGACAAATTTAATCTCTGCTTGCTTGTGCGGTGCTGATGCTGAAGGTGGTGTGGTACACGTTCACGTCATCATCCTTGATCGCATAGCCATTGTAGAGCCAGAGGAAGGACACGGGTGTGCTCGGGTCAGAGAGGGCCGCGCAGCTGAACCTCACCGGAGAGTAGGGGACGAGCTCGTGGGACCGGGGGGGCTCCACGATCGTCGTCGGACCTGCAGCGCGGGGAGGGGAGAATATTTTAAGTGCAGAGACAAATGTTCTCTCTAAGCTGCGAGCGCCTCCTCCACTTTCTGTATCAGTTTGCATATAGTTTGCTACACTTCTCTCACACCTACGATTCAAGCAAAACGATGCGTTTTTCCATCTCGGTTTGCATGACGTATCTCTGCTGTGTTGCAAATCAGTACACATGCTAGTTTATCAAGTCACAGCAACGCATAGTACTAAATACAACCGTTTTTGTAGTTGAGTATAGCACTAGGACTATAATAGTCCGGTTCTGTGTGAGAAAGCCACCACAGAACCGCTCCCCTTTCCTTAATCACCTTCTATGATTCACCCGGAGAGTCCTGATCAGCAAACCAATTCTTTGTTCCCCGGCCTACAGGAGGTAAAAACACAAGTGGGACACAAGTGAGTGCAGATTTTTGAGATATCCCTCAGCAAACACATATCTACTCACGCAGAACGTTGAGATATCCTTCCGCGAACGCGTATCCGAGGCTGTTGCTAGCGTTGCACTGTACGACCATGAGACTGTAGGGGTAGCAGTCCTCCTTGCATGCGTCATAGACCGTCAGCTGCTTGTAGTCGGCAGAAAACTGCATCCGGTCGGATACGAGAGAAACTGCGAGCAGAATAGGAACATGTTTTCAGTTTTCTCACAGCTTTATTGATAGATTGTCGCATATAATAGTGGTGTCTTCAAACAGGATAATTTTAAACGGTTTAGAATAAAAAAGCCTAAGAACGAGACAGATGAAGACATTAAATTGTTACTGTACAGTATATATCTGTCAGTGTGAGCCATACTAAAATACACTAAAAGCAGATTCAGTGATGCAGACTTTTCATAACTCAGACCAGAGTGAGTAAACAATTGACTGGTGAAATAACATTGATAGGACAACCATCGCAGCGGCAAAAATATGTGTAAAAACAAAGAAACTGTGAAAGAATGAGATTAAATTGGCAATTAAATTATGCAATCATGCAATAAATTATGCCAAGAATATTTTAATGAACCAGTGAGAGAGCACCAATCGATATTTAAATCAACCAATGAGAACGCATCGATATTCAAATGAGCCAATCAGGACGCACCATCGATGCTGACCCCGTTGATGGACCACGCGACAGAGGCCGGGGGGTCAGCGGCGGCCTCACAGCGGAAGGTCACCGAGTGACCTTGGGTCACGTTGCGGTCGTGCGGCTGGAAGTGAACGGAGGGAAACGCAGGAGCGGCTGCAACGAAAATCAAACGCTCTCAACACAAAAAGAACCAAAAACTCAGTGCATTTGGCATATTTATATAACTAAGTTTGCTAGGAAAGTCATTATTAATACTCTATCATGCAAAAAAGCTAGTCAAGAGAGGCACTGTGGTGTAGTGGTTAAGGCGTAGGACTAAGAATCCAGAGATCTGGATTCGAGTCCCTACGTTGGCAACTATGAAACCACGCGTTGCAGGCCCTTCGGAAAGGCTGTGAAACACAAAAGTGTGGACAGTTGCAAACCCCGTGCCAGATAATGATTTATTTGATTGGCGTCAGAAAGGGCACCCGGCTGTAAAAATCCAGCTCCCGCAGTCCTCATCATGGTGCAAGCGTCTGTGAAAACATGGACACTAACAAACTAGACGACAAAAAAGCTGATAGCACTCTATCTAGTGAATTACTAAGGGATTAGTAATATCACAGGCACATATGCAGCTAGGTGGTAGTTTATATTTTTACACAAAATAGATGTTGAATCTATTTTTCTCTACACTGAGTGGCTGGATGGCGTAGCTATCTCCAATCTAATTAATTTCAACTCCACATAGAAAAACTAGGTATCAGAAAAAATCGAACTGGCTCCCACCTCCCACGCCGAGTATGATGGTCTGCTGCGCACGCCCTGCCCCGTTCACCCCCCCACACACGTACTCCCCCGCGTCAGAGTAGCGCACGCTGCTGATAGTGAGGATGGTTCCTGAGGCCTCGTGACGCCCCCCGAACGGGATCAGGAGGCGGTGGCGGGTCCACACCACGGCGGGGGTGGGGCTGCACGCACAAGGATAAAGACAAATAAGGGCAATGCATGGTTGCATCGAATCACAGGAAGTCGAATGCATTTTATTTTAGACTATGAAACAGCTATGCATAAAGTCAGGCATCAGTCCAACATGCAGCTATGCATTGTTCGCGCATGCAGCAAAGCTATGCATGAATCTCGCTGTGGATACCCCGTCATATTCGCAAAATTAACACACTTAGTAGACATACAAAGCACCATACAAAGCACCATACAAAGCACTATACAAAGCACCATACAAAGCACCATACAAAGCACCATACAAAGGACCATACAAAGCACCATACAAAGCACCATACAAAGCACCATACAAAGCACCATCAAAATGAACCACGATATAATGATTTATGATTATCATCATGCAGAATAGCCAATAGAGCAAGTCACTGAAAGCATTCTAACGTCCAAGTTACGCTTGAGCGCTCACAGTCCGTTGAAGAAGCAGTGAAGCGTGACGGTCTCGCCCCGCTGAGCTATCACCACTGAGCTGTAGATGAAGGCGGGGGTGGGGGCGACGAGCTTCGGCAGCAGACCGGGGGCCCCTGCAGGCAGAGATGCAAAAGCACGTGGTATCTTTTGATTACACAACACTAGCGGTTTAGCAGCTGCACTCCCCGCCTAGCCAGGGGTAGGCTACTATTATCTGGATACCCCATCCAGATAATATCTGGATACCCCATCCAGATAATATCTGGATACCCCATCCAGATAATATCTGGATACCCCATCCAGATAATAAACTGGGTTAGCAGAGTGCAGTTAGCAAAGTGTGTTACCAATAATCCAGCGCTCCATAAAAGCATGATTTCATGGATGCATAAAAAAAAACACAAACGGTGAGCTGACGTCACAATGCACAAATGATAGTGCTGCCGCGAGCACCCATGCAGTAGCAGTCACTGGAACTGTGACGTCATTTCGCCGCTTGTATTTTTTTTCATGCCTGCACGAAACCAAGATTTCATGCATGGGTTGGATCATACACCCTTAGAGTCTAATCTAACGCATGAATCAAACCATTATTTCATGCACGCACAAAAAACATGAAAGTGGCAAAATGTCACTTTCTATAACATCATTTCGCCACCTATACTTTTATTCCACGTATGCACGGTTTTACTCATGCGTCGGTTTTATGCATATCCTTACAGTCTGCTGAAGAAAGCAGATAGAACCTACTAGCCACGACGATGACAGAGTAGCTGCCGACTCGCGTCCTGTCCAGATATGCGTTGTACTCCTGACAGGCGAGGTAGTTCCCGTTGTACTCGTCCACCACTTGAACGTTAGCGAACCACAGCGTTCCTAAACACACACACACACAGCGGGGCGTAACTTAGAACGCAGCTGATGCCAATTCATGCAGTTGTACATGAAAATAGGCAGTAGCAAAAATGTGTTGCACTTACGCTTTCACTAAAGCCACAGTAGATGCACAGATGCGAAAGTAAAAAGCGCATACAATCCTTAAAATCCATCGATGTGCAGTTCTTATCTCATCCTATTTACAATACATTTTACGCTAAATTAAACACAATATTGAAATCACTGTTCAACCAAATAATGGCAGCGGTACTAATGCAACAATTGCACTAACGAAATCGTGTACAAAATTAGCTGATAAAGATCAAATAAAGCCAATTTTATGGCATAATTCATTTCTATGCTCAACCGACCCTCAGCGTCCATCTGGACCCTGTCGTCGAGCGCCAGTGCAGTCCTGCTGGCTGACCCGCGCACTGACCCGGTCACTACCCAGGAGTAGGTGGCGTTGGGCACTGACTTGGATGCATCCAAACATGGAACCTTCAAACCGTCAATGAATTCTGATCACAAAAACTGAATACGACGGCCACTGCGTTAATCATTTATCAATAAATCAATAGATCAATAGACCAATCAATCAATCAATCAATAAATTAAAATACCTGTAGAGCCTGGCCGGCCATCGCGTTAGACATTAATCAATAATCAATAACTCAATAAATCAAAAACTCATTAAAGCAATCAATCGATCGTCGAATACCTGCAGAGACTGGCCGGCCACGGCCCTGTAGACGACCGGCAGGGAGGGCTGGAAGAATCCGAGCACGGCCATCTGGAGATAGGTGACGTTGCTGACGGCCACGCCCCACTCGTTCTGGGCGGAGCACTGGTAGTAGCCAACGTCACGAGCGCTAGCGAGGTAGATGCTGAGGACGCTGTTTGATTGGCTGAACCTGACGTTGGCGGGAGACGAGCCAACGCCAAACGTGGTGCTGTCCTTAGTCCACACAATTCTGCGCCGCGGGAACGAAAGTGGGATAAGAAATAGAAATAAATACAATAACGAGGTCAACTTTAGAGGGCATGTCACGGCATAGCCACACCTAGGGTGATTTTGATTTCTAGTTACAATGTAACTCTCCAATTAGACCAGCAACTATATATGGAACTGTTTTTAACTCATTTTCCATTTACATCTCTATCCGATTTTTCTCTAAGATTTTGTGCTTCTCATCAGACTCATTTAGCCCTCAGCTTGTGACCCCAAGAATGTGTAAAACATTTGCTTGTGGCCCCCCTTGGCTACAGGCCTGTAACTCACTGTGGGGTGGGGGTGCCGGTCGCCCGACACTCCAGCTGCACCGTGTGGTAGGCGTGGAAGTATGTCACTCGGGCGTTGAGACTGACGAACATCAGCGAGGGCGGCAGGCGAACTACAATACAACAATTAGCATCATTTTTATGACAAATATAAACAAATATTCATATCTTACTTTCATCACAGGTGAGAGTGTGTAAAGAAATATAAATATAAAAGAATTATATATATATATATAAACATAGCATTAATGGACGCTAATTCTGAGCACTGTGGTGTGTTCTCGTGCAAACTACAAGCTATCTATAGCATCATGTGCAGGTATTACAAATTTCTAAACAAAAAATCACTTCGAAACCAAGACCTAGAACGCTCTCTTACTTTTAGCGTAGTACACCGGTGTAGTCGATCCACCCATTTCAGTCGTCGACCCTTGATTCGACGTCGATTCCGTCGTCCCTGTCAACTCAGTCGGTTCAGTCGAGGACCCCGTGTACTCCGTAGTCGTTCCCGTATATTCCGTCGTCGTTCCCGTATAAGGTGTTGTTGTCTCCCCCGGCCCGACTGTAGTTGTCAGGTCTGCACTGACCACTAGCTGGGCTCTTGCCACTGCCACGCTGTATCCGTTGAAGGCCACACACGTGTAGGTCCCCTCCACGCTCACCTGTTGGAATACATACGTATGGATGTATAATTGTTACACTTGTACTGCGCCAAAAATATGTCATGCAAACGGAAATGGAAAAACATCTCTTTTTGAATCGTAGGTGCGGGAGAAATGCAGCAGACTACACGCAGAAAGCGGACTTGAAGAAACGAGTTTTTAGCCTCGATGTAAAGGAGAAAAGGGACTTTGCCAATTTGATGTCCTCAGGTAGTTCCAGACCGCCTCAGAATATAAATTACACTACATCAGCGTGCGTAATCGTGACACAGGTGTAGTAGGTATCACGACCACTCGGTAGTCTGACGGTCTGGGGCCTCACTTACGTACATTTCTTAAGATATTCTGAAATCTTATCCCAACTGAAATTTAAAACAAATAAAATTCAATCTCCGACCGCCGTGACGTCATCATTCGGTTCGCGCGCGACCGTGCGGAGTTTCCAATAAAAAAGATAAGATTTGCCAAAGATTCTCTTAAGATAATCTTACGACAAAGATTGTCGTAAGATATCTACGTGTATGAGCCCCCTGGTGTCTAGCAGCGCACTAATGACGTGACACACACACGCACTGGCGTTTTGTGGCCGCACTATCAATGATACGCTAATGACGTGAAGGAATTAGTAAATAATAATGCGCTTGACGTACAAAAGTTTTATTTCAAATCGCGTTTTTTGGTTTCAATTCATTAAACTCTCGACAATTGCCTAGACGAAATTCAATGTATTTCTTTTCGTATTAATCTCATTCGTCGTTTCTTTTATTTTAATGACAATGTGTGAGCCCCATAAGCAATAAATATGCAGATATAATATAGCTCACCTATTAGAATATGAATTAGACCATACCGAGGAGGCTCCTGCGTTGGCCGTGTAGACGGTCAGGTAGTCGGGCCCCTCATGGTACACGCCCTGGTTGAGGGTTTGGACGGGAAGACCCTCGTGCAGCCAGAACACGGTCACCGGGGTGCTGGGGTCCGAGACTGCGAGGCACGTGAAGGTGACGACCTGGCCGGAGACATCCACTGTCTGGTTGTCGGGGGGCCGGACGATGCTCGTTGGAACTGGGAATGACCAAGAAGGATTGCATGTCAGCAAATCGCAGAAATGCTCAGCAGTCCTTCAATAGCTTGATCCATAGCCTATATACATTAGTTATAGCTACTACTGGCTCTACAGTTACTGAAATGTTACAGAAGAACCAATTAAATCAACAGTCATTCGGAGCATATAAGTACAATCTAACTCAATTTCTGCAAATTGGCCAACACTAGACTGACTAGTTTTATGATTATTACAAATTAGTTTAGGCTAGATAAGTTCTTAGCTGACTTCAGCTGAAAGCATTAGTATTCCTGATTGAACACCTAACAATATAAATACAAATTTAGATGTTATCTCAGTACAGAAGAGTGCAAATAGCCTACAGAGCACTTAGAAATTCGTCAAAAATTTTAAAGTAGGTGGGATTACATCATGTCGTCCATTGAAAAAATCATCTAAAAAGTCATCCGAAAAACAGAAAAAGAGGTTGAAATAAGATGATATTGAAGCAAGACTCAATTTCAGAACCTCAGACAGTCACTCACGCAGCACGTTGAGATATCCCTCGGCGAACACATATCCAAGGCTGTTGCTAGCGTTGCACTGCACCACCATGAGATCGGAGGGATAACAGTCCTTGCAGACCCCGGTCACTGTTATCTCTCGGTAGTCAGCGGAGAACTCGACATTCGGCAAAACGACGTCCACTGCGCACAGAATAATCACAAAATGATTATCTACTGCAAGTGTATGCTTTCTCGTATAATGTAGAGGTAGAATGTAGAGGTATAATGTAGAGGTATAATGTAGAGGTATAATGTAGAGGTATAATGTAGAGGTATAATGTAGAGGTA
>JAQIWG010004490.1:0-15937 GCA_034695025.1 Chamaedrilus cognettii | reverse complement strand
CGCCCTATATAAGTTTTAACAAAATATTTTGACACTCAAAAATGAAAAAATGATACTTTGATACAAAATTTTTGATGCTAATATGATAAATATAACTAACAATAAATATTGAAATAAATGAGATGGGCGATCGGTTTTTATAAAAGTAGGGGTCAAAAACCTTTGCGCCACAATAACTCAGCCGCCACTGAACGAAATTTGAACATCTTGTAGGAAACATGCGCACTAAGCGCTGATTACATAATTTCGCTTGGATTTGTATAAAATGAACTGTGCCCCCTGGAGCCCCCAGATTTATTTTATTTTATTTTTTCTTTCAAACAAAAAATGTGTTCTGTGTTCATGTTGTAGATGTTCGCCTAATCTTTCAAAAATGGGTAAATCCTGCAGTAAATTTCAAAACTCGTGTTTATCCACTCGTGGGGGCCTGCACGCATGTCGTTTATGCACGTGTACTATGCTTCCATCTAGTTCTTTGTAGATCAATTTGAAAAATGAGTAGGAGCAAATTGTGTGAAATTGAAAGACGAATTGATTGATATATCACACAAGTGGCTACGTGATATAGGCTAGATTCAATTTTTAATGCTTCTAACTCCGTTCAATTCGAATGCGAATGAGTGCGGAGAGTGTGAGTGAGTGTACATGATTTCGGATGAGTGCGGGTGAGTGTGTGTGAATACAGACTATTATAGAGGAATGTGAATGAGTGCATGAATGTCGGCAAGTGCACACAAATTCGAATATGTCCCTGTGAGTGCGACTAACTAAGTGCACACGAATGAAGTGCGTGGGGTTGTAGTTTAAGGACTGTGTGTAGTAACGAAGACTATTACAGTCCGGTTCTGTGCGAGAGGGCAAAGAACCACTCCCCCGTTTTAGGTCGCCTTTTACGACTCGCCCGGGGAGCTCTGGGGTGCAAATCCATTCTTTGTTCCCCGACTTGCTTGGGTAGCACATGGGTGAAGGTGAATGAATGAGTGCTATTGTAGTGGCATTGAGTGAGGATGAGTGAGAAAAATTGTGCAAAGTGATTGTTTAGATGAGTGCAGGCAAATGCTTACGAGTCTGGATCAGTTATATCAGTGGATAAGTGTGGATGAGTGTGCGTACACGCGAGTGATGTTCTTTGGTAGTTTATGGACTGTGTGCAGCACAAAGACTATATATAATACAGCCGGGGAAATCTAGGCTGCAAGCCAATTATTTGTTCCCCGAACCGCAAGGGTGAAGCGCAAGTGAGTGCCAATGAGTGATATGAGTGTACATATGCACATAGCATCTCTTTGAATGCACCAAAATAGTAACCCCACTAACACCATTGAATTTGTGGACCGACCCTGTAGGGGCAGCAGCTCTGCTGGCCAAATGGGAGCAGAGGCTGGCCGGTCCATATTTAGTATTGGGCCACTGGGATCTGGGTCCTACAGTTGAGGTCCTAGATGGGGTCGCCGACGACGTCAACTAGTGCACATATGTGTGGATGTGTGCATATAGTGCGGATGAGTGTGAATGTGTGCATACGAGCATGGATGAGTTTATGCGAAGCATACAAGTGTGGATGAGTTACTATTATGAGTGTCAGTGTAAAAGAATTCATATAAGTGTATATGAGTGCAGATGAAAATGATTGAGTGCGGATGATAGTGGATAAGTTTGAATGAGTGCGGATTACTGCGAGTGAGTGCGGATGAACGCGGGTGAATGTGAAACAATGTGGGTGAGTGTGGAAGAGTGCCAACGAGAGTGTGCGGATGAGTGCAGAAGAGAGTGAACGCGTGGGGTGAGATACATATCAGTATCCTTTTGCAGCGTTAAGGCCAGTCCCCTAAAAATAGCCCGGGGCTAATTATGAGGTCTAGTTTGCAATTGATATGTTAATAAGTGATTCAATTAACCCTTGACTTTACATTGATCATTATTTTTAAATACTTAAGTTACGGAATTGATCTCACTTAAAGTTAGTTGAACTTAAAAATGATTGTGGTATAGCTGAAACTGCAAAGTCATAAACAACTTAACTCGACACAATCTGTGGCTATAAAAAAAAACCATAGCATACCGCGGTCTTAAATAATATTAAATCATATTAGAGCTGAAATAACAGCTTTGGATTCTTTGATTCGTGACAGTGGTGAAAGTATTTAATTAATCTGACTTAATTAATTTAATTATATCGTGTTGCTATATCTCCATAGCCACAAATCACACACGCATATATTTACCCTCAGTTTTGTATTTGACAAAAGTTGTCTTGTCCTCCATCATCGCATCCACAGCAAGCTTCTCGTAGTACTTCGAAGTGATGATGGCAACAGTTGGTTTGCTTCCCTGTGTCTGAGCAGGCATCTGCGTCACCATCTTCACCTCTGCAAAATAAATAATTCAGTAGGTTTCAAAACACTTCATGTGACAGTGATTCATTTGGTAGACCGACAGATAGAGTTTGGAGGCAGAGGGGGGTCTAGTTTGGATCGCCTTCACATGAGACATCAAAACTGCTGAGTGTTTCATATGGAGTGTGCTTTCAAGTGTTTCATATAGTGTGCTGCAGAGTGCTTCATGTGGAATGTGCTGCCGAGTGCTACATTTGGGGTGTGCTGCCGAGTGCTACATAATGGAGTGTGGTGCAGAGTGCTTCATATGGAGTGTGCTGCAGAGTGCTTCACATGGAGTGTGCTGCAGGACGCCTCACATGAAGTGCAATGAACGTTTCAATGAAGGCGCCCGTCACACGCCTTCATTGAGACAGGTGGCAGATTGATCTCTTGATCACTGGCAAGGTGACTGCCACATTTTCATCCTTAATATTTAAGAACTGATTTATGATAACCCGCAGCCGTCGTAATGCTGTTCAATACAATTAATTCCCAAAACCCTCCCTCATGACTGAAGATATACAATATAAATAAAATTAAGTAGGGGAGACAGGGGCAAGACGCGCACGTTAACAGCATTTTTCCTCTCAGCGAGTGGGTATTGATGTTAAAAAAGAAGTTAGTGCTTGCTCATGTAGCTGAACTATCTGGCTAGCAATCGACAGGGGTTAATCTCGTTTGATTGGAATAGTTATGGAGAAATCATCATTCTAGCGGGCCTACCCAAGAGGCGCCTTTTGCCCCATGTTTGGGGCAAAACGCCCAGAGGTAGAGACTTCTCTTTTTTGTGGCTCTAGGCGACATAATTTCATGTAATTTGCAACAACTTCAGCGTCAAAAATCACAAAATTGCCGGAAATTAAAAAAATTATTATCTGATAGGGGGTGGCTAGAAAACTAAAAATTCATGTGACCTCCATCCTTGGCTGGTTAGGCTCCATAGACTGAAATTTACTAATGCAACTATGCAGCGGTAAAGAAATTTTGTTACATTGTTAGTTTCGACTACAAAGAAGAAAAAAACCTTAACACCCATGTTGTATCCACGTTTCCGGTCCGAAAAGCATAGAATGCCGCAAATCCATTACATCGTTCATTGGCGCAAGACGCGCCGGGTTCAATAATAAAGTATCCCGGCGCCATAGGTCATCTTGCCCCAACGTTCCTAGGCCTAGATGATCGACGATAGCAACTTTGGTTCTTGACATAAACGGCTCAAATAAGTGCTATTTCACGCAGGACATACCGTGCAACGCTGTGAATAATCTCTAATTGATGCAGAACAGGCAGTCGCTCAGTGAATGAACCCCAGACGTTGGCCAAAAACACAGTAAAAAGTAATTTTTCATATTTTTTCGTCTCGTGAGCTAATCTAAAACTAAAACTAACCTCCTTTTTATCAGATAATCTGTTAATGTCCATGTTTTCACACAGGTTTACACGTTTTTGCCCGCCCCGATCAGGACAGCTGGAGCTGGGTTTTTACGGCCGGATGCCCTTCCTGACGCCAACCAATAAATTATCTGGCTCAGGGTTAGCAGCTAGCGACACTTGTGTGTTTAACAGCCTTGCTGACGGGCCTGTAACCCATGGTTTCACAGGTGCCGGCACGGAGACTTGATCCCTGGTCCTCTGGACTAGAAGCCCAATGCCTTAACCACTACACCACAGTGCCTCGTGAGCTAATCTATTGAAAACTATTATTCTAATGAGTATCAGGGGATGGGCACTAACCCAATCGACCTACAAAACAGGTTAAAAGTGAAATCGGATTCCAAATGGCCGAATATGAGGCAAATGTTATCTTACCCCGTGGCGTAATCTTGCACCGGTCTCCCCCACCGTATAAAATTTGAGCTTGAATGTAAGAGAACACAAGATGAACACACATACATATTACATAAATCATATTACATAAATCATATTTTCATCAGCAAGTACTAGCCTAGCACAAACAGCATTTTACCTGTTTTCTGGTCGAGCACTTTTCTAACCCATTTTCCTGGTTCCATTTCTTTGATAAGATTTCTTTCAACGAGAACTCGCAGCTGCTCCTGTATTGTCGCCGAGTCAGTTTTCAGCATCCTAGCAATTGTAATTGACAATATCCATTTAAAGTATTACAGCTTTAGGCATGCATACAGTCTGACAACAACTAGCATAAACAAAAAATCCATAAAGAAATCGAATAAAGAAACCAAATAAGAAAGGATAGGTTTCAAAATCTCAAAATTACAATGCTGATGTGAAGTACATTGTCCACTGTCAAACAGAAGTGACGATACAAACTAGGCGCCATTACAATTTTGACAAACGACAGAGTGCAAACCTTGCATAGAATCATCCATGATACGATTTTGGGTGCGCGAGGTTTAAGCACTGTGTGTAGTAACAAAGATTATTACAGTCCAGTGCCTTGAAGCCAAGCAAAGAACCGCTCCCCATCTTTGTTCGGCTTTTACGAATCGCTCACAGAGCTCCATGCTGTAAGCTTATTTCAGGCCTATCGCAGGTTTGCAGATGGTAAAAAAATGAGATAAAAACATGAGACACTATGCAATATAAATGGTTATTTTAAGATAAATAAAAGATATTAACTGAAAAGGGTAATGAACATAAAATATCGAACCCATTGTAATTGCATGGTATTTTTACAAAGCTTTGTCAAATGTTTCTCAGATCTGATCGTCTTAAATGTAAATGAGTAGTAATGCAAATGTTTAATATAGTAATGTTTAGTATAGTAATAATTAAATATAGTAATTTAGTATAGTAGTGTTTAAATGTAAATGCAAAACGTAGGCTAGTGCCTACGTTTTGAATTTGAAGAGTTTATCTGATCTGAAGAGTTAGTGCATCGGAGAAGTAAATAAACAGGAAATCAGTACAAGTTGTACAAATAAGTACAAGTTTTACAAGTTGTAGAAGTCGACAGCAAGAGTCCATGTTAGTGTTATAACATCTCGAGACTCTAATAACGCGGTATGTTTACTTTTCCTTTCCCTGAAAACATTTTCAGGGAAAGGAAGAGTAAACACACTTTAACGTAACTTTTCTCAAAACTTAAGTGGCCTGAAAGAGTTGAACAGTAAATTTTCAGGACTGCATTTCTCTCGCACGTTAAAGAGCCCCTGCAGAACAGGGGCCTTGTGCAGGGGCCACACAGGGGTCTGTGTGCAGTATCAGACTGCAAACCAATCTCTTGTTCTGCAGTCCACAGCGGGTACACAACAGACCATAGTCTTTAAACATGACAAAAGACAATGATGCCTTTTAAAGACAGACAAAAAACTTGTATAAAATGTGAGCAAATTGATACACAAATCATTCACGTTTTATCACCATTTACACTATGTTCACTTTCTGTGCTAGCACAGGTTAGAGATTTCCCACGATGAGAATCTCCATAACTTTCAATACCTTGCTATTTCCTATTTATGCCTCGCTCCTTCTATATGAAGAAGGCTCTCTATTGCCTTCCTGCATGTTTTCTTCCTCCTCCGTTTCCATTTGAGGTCCCCGATGGCGCCTTTCGGCGCCGAAACGGACTATAAGCCCAGTGATTTGATTTGATTTGATTCACATACATTTATCCACAATGCTGATATCAAATCTTGCTCATTTATACATTCCACATGTCCGAATCACCTCAGTCTTCCCGTTCTCATCATGTCAGCTATGCACACAACACCTGCCCTTTTTCTCACATCATCGCTTCGACACTTGTTCTTTAACACCACTCCACACATCCATCTCACCATCATTCTCTCTATCCTCTCTAATCTCTACACATCCTCCACCTTTGCTGACCAAGTTTCAGTTTCATATGCCAACATACTCTGCACACACAATTTGAAGAATTTTTCCTTCAACTTCAACGAGACACCCCTTGATTTTAAAATTAGACCACGTTTCTAAAATTTACCCAGGAACTTCTCACCCAAGTCCTTGCTGCCTCCGCCGCTCCCCCTTCACAACCAATTTATCTCCCAGGTAACAGAAACTGCAAACACACTCCATGTTACATCCCTCATCAACCCCCTGCAGGGCAGGGAAAAAAGAATTGGCTTGCAGCCCAGAGCTCCCTGGGCGAGTCATAAAAGGCGACTAAATATGGGAGAGTGGTCCTGTGCATAAAACCTGACTGTTTAGTCTTTGTGCTATACACGATCTCTAAACTGCTACATACGGTCTCTAAACTAACAAAAAAATAATAACAATCCCTCATCAAGCATCACATGGATCTCATCCTCTGGCTTTATGCTCTATACTACTGTCTATACCACTGACACATACCGAGCACTTGAAAAGTGAATCTTCCTTCAATCTACCTTTGATTTTGCAACACTTCTTGTGAATCCACATCCTGCACTTTAAACACTGAATTGAATTTAAATGCACACCTTTTTGCACACGTTACATGGCCAGTTAGGCCCAATGATTTTTTCATCCCATGATGGTGTATATAATGTCATAAAACACTGAGAAGAAAATTGTTTAAAGCGCAGAGAAGCGCATCAGACAGCATCGAGGCCTCTATGAGGATAATGCACTGATAGGTTCATACCAATGCTTCATCATAGCATTGCTTTTCCAATCTCTCATTGTTTGTGAATCTGCTTTTCATTCTACGCAAAGAATAAACATGCAGTAGGGTATTTCAAGCATACACAGTTACATTAATATGGCAAGCCAAGATTTGATTTCAAAATTTCTACCTGTCCATTTGAATGTTCAAAGAAATAAAGCCACAAGGAATTAAAATATTAATTAAGTAATTAATAGAAACAAAATAACTAACTCGGCCAAGTCATCTGTCGGCAAGATATTTGGATAGGCGGACTCAAGGTAATGAAGCAGTTGGTCTTGCACAATCAGCTCGCGCGGTCTTTTGTCTTCACTTCTGCCCATTCCTAGACAATAGTTCACAGTCAACCATAAACATAAAACAATAGACTGCTTAGTACAGAAATCGTGTAACACATGTACATCATTGTCACCAATAAATTGTCACTTTGGTAGGCTTGCTTCCAAGTACAGCACATTAAATCTTAAATCAAATCAAAGCGATAAACGTCCAAATGATCTATTTAGATATGAAAAAACAAATGGATTTACTAAAAAAGCCTCATATATAGCCGTTAATGAATGCTAACCATAAAAATCCATAAACTACTCAATTTAAATTCGACTTATGTTCCAAACTCACTGTCAGTCAATTCTGAATTAGGCTCACTCAACTAACCTATCTAGTGTACATATCAACTATACATTTTAACAATGAATGAGTTGTGGGAGCGAAGGGAGCGAATATCTTGATGTGCATTAAGTTGACATAGCCAATGCCATGTCAATTTAATGCACATCAAGATATTTTTAAATGTCATTTAGGGACACTCACCCCAGTTTACAGTGTGAACTCATTAGCCACAGTAAAATGTGCTCAAATTTTTTCAAGTGTTCTAATTCAATAACCACATGTAGTAATTTAAGCTGAAATTAGATTTATGGCTCAAAAATCAGCCAAATCTAAAATCCAACACATACATATGTTGCAAATTAACAAATACTGATTTCATAGATAAATATCGCCACAAATCAGTAACTTCATAGAATTTGAGTCTTCATGTCAGTTCAGGTCAGTCCGAGTTAGTCTTCGAGTTTCTCTATTCTGCCAGCCCATAGTCAAAAAAAAGACTAGTGTGAAACACAACCTTTTCTACATTAAACTTGCAAAACACAGTAGCTGACGTCCAAAGAATCATGAATCAAAAACACACTATTTTTTGAAACGATGTTTAAACTCTTATTTGAATAGATCTTGTATTTCAATGGTTGGGTCAACTGGGACTATCATAGCGACTAATTAGTCCAATTGACTGACATGACCACTTACGCCACGGGGCGTGAGAGAAGACCTCGCATTTCTGGCTCCCTCCCACGACGAGCCCCAGTAGGGTGAATTCTAGCGCCTAGAACCATACGGACTAGCTTAGTTCGGGACCTGCATTGGACCCTAGCAACAGAGACTTAGTGTGGCTCTATATCTTTTGAATAGTATCTTAAGAGTCCCAGGGACATGGCTCGATGTCCTACGCAAGGGCTAGATCACAGCTACGCATGGGCCCTACACTAAGGTTCTATATTTCAATTGCACGCCAACACAATTTTATCTTTATATACAATAGTTCTTTTCCACCCCAGGGTTATCAGTGGTACACCTATGAACCTCCTCTAGCAAAAACATATTTGTTTCAATAAACATCTTTCCAATTTAAAAGAAAGCCAAATATGAATAACATACGGTACATCATTGATCACAAGAGTTTGCTAAAATGTGGCTCAGAAATCTACTTTGAACATAGAGCTGGTACTTAGATGATTAACTGAAACTGACACAACGTTACGTTGTCAATGAATTGACAAACAGTGAATAGGCATCAGCGCGCCAGTGAATCAATGTGGGGAGAATCATCTGCGATGAACCAAATGAATTATGAATCGACACGTTATGAACTGATATGAATCATACTACAGCATTAATCTAACAGCTTGATAATTGTTTAATATTACTAAATACCGTCAGCTGACGGAGGGTAAGCTGATGGAGAGAGTAAAGCTATGGAAGATAAATTTGGAAGCAAAAGAACTTCTGATCAACTTTAAGAAAACTAAGGTGATGAGGAGTAAAGAAGTGATGAGGTGATGAGGTGTAAAGAAGAAAAAAAAGAAGTGGGTCTAAATTCAATTTAGTGTTGCAGGTAGTGGATTCACAAAACGTGTAGCAAAATCAAATGTAGATTGAAGGAGGATCCGCTTTCAGTTTCTTCAGCGCTCTGGATCTATGTGGACAGCAGTATTACGACAGAGGACGAAGAGCATGTGTTGCTTGATAAGGGGTGTAGCATGGAACGTGTTAACTTGTAGTTTCTGCTACTTTGAACACATGATTGGTTGCGGAGGGGGAGCAGAGGATGCGACAAGAGCTAGGGTGAGAAGCGCCCGTGCAAATTTTTATAAACTTGGGCCAATTTATACGTCAAGGGGTGTCTCGATAAAACTAAAAGAAAATTCTTCAAAATGTGTGTGCAGAGTACGTCGATATATGGAAGTGAAACCTGGCCAGCGAAGGTGGAGGATGTGCAAAGATTAGAGAGAACAGAGAGAATGATGGCGAGATGGATGTGTGGAGTGTTGTTAAAGAACAAGTGTTGAAGCAAAAAGTTGAGAAAAAGGCTATGTGTCGTATGTATAATGGACACGGTGAGAAAGGGAAGATTTAGATGGTGCGGACATGTGGCACGTATGAATGATGAAGATTGGGTATCATCAGCATATTAAGGTGGAGGGAATCGTTGGAAAGGGGAGGGGGAAGAAAACGTGGAGGGAGGCTATACAGAGCGATATGAAGGAGCAAGGCGTGAATAGTGATGGCAAAAATTCGGAGACCTATATCGTGGGAAACGTAAAACCTGTGCTGGCACGGAAAAGTGAACGTAAAACGCAAATGACGATGATGATGATGGTACAAATTTATGTTTAATTGCAAATAAATAACACAATATTATTTTAAATTATGAAATATTTGATTGCATTATACAACTATCATTAGGTTTTAGAAACTCATGTTTTGACTTGTAAATAAAGCAAAACAAACACAGAAAATGAATCTTCACATTAACACACATAATACGCAAATGAGCACAAGCTTGAGCCATAATTCCAATTGCTTATCCTGCAAGTCAAGAACAAAAATCCACAATCTACACCAAAAAGATTAAAGCAAACAAAACTATGAAACAAAAAAAGAAATCCAATTAGAAATAACAGTCAAACACTCATCACAATATACTTACCATCCATATCATCAAGTGAAACTGCATAGCAATAACAACACTATTATCAACATGCACCGTTTACATCAAAATGTTACACAGCATCACAAATTGCCTGGCGGCCTTAGCGCTTCCCCGGCAAGTTCCCAGACCTAAATTTACCCTTTGTGGTGAGATCGGCTATTAGTCAAAAAAAAAAATATATATATAAAGGCAAATAGTCCAACAAAAACTACAAAAGCTGAACAAGAGGTAATTTTCGAAGTATGGTTTCAGCGATCAATTCTTGCAGCAAGTCGACCCACATCGCTTTCAGTCACCTGCGAATGTCAGCCTCGCCTCTCGCATAAATTTTGTTTTATTTGCTTGATAGTGTTCATATAATAGTGTTCTTGGCTCACAACAAATGGTAGAAAAAATAATTTAGGTCTGGGAGCTTGCCAGGGAAGCGCTACGGCCAACATGCTCTTTGTGTAGGTTTCACTGCGTTGTTCAAAATGATTTTTTGACTTTTTTGGAAAATGTTTCATAACATTTGAACGGAAAGAAATTTCTTTGTGTCAAATTATCTCTGCTAAAAACCCTGAAAAAACTGAGGCAAAATATTAAAATTTTGAAAAGTTATCGCGAAATCGCTAAGGGCATCTTTTTTTATGACTCACCCTGTACATTGCCTTATCTGCAGTACATGACAAGCGCCTAAAATGTGCACAAATTCTGTGCTATGACATGTCAGTGACAAAGTATAGTTCAGCCACACAATTATTGGTCTGTATGTCGGCCTCATGAGTCTTCCTGCAGTCTAGATAGGATAATCGTATGCATTGAATGTGTTTAACTGGGCTGTTGAACGTTCACTGTTAGCCAATTGTGTGTCAAACAATGCTCTACCAGCATACATCGATCGTGCTAGTTGCAGCGATGAGAGTGGAACGACATGAACAGTCAGTTGATAACTTTGTAGATTAAAAACTCACATTTTACTTGAATCAATGCAAACAAAAACATGTAGATTGATCAAAGGCTCCCAGTCCATCTCTCCATATACCTATCTGTTCAATTCCGAAGAAGTTTCTAGCGACCTTAAGGCAGGCAGCACGGCCATTGTAAGACAGCTAAGTTTCAATTCAATAATATCCAGCTTCCTCCCACAAATAACCTCTCAACAATAGGCATTTTTACCAACATGGTATACCATGCTTTGCAAGCAAGCCACAAGCCGATTTACAAGCAATAGAAAAAAAAACCACTAAAACCGGTTCCTGCACTAACTTCACGAGAACAGAAACCCTGACTTGCGCCACTTGAGGGAAAACAGATATTTATTTTAGATTAAACCTGAGGTTTATTCATTCTTCATCAATGCGTTTAATAGAAATGAGCTACAAGTGAATTTCTAGTAAACATATGAATAAGAAATAACAAGTTACCGTACAAAGTATTCAATATGAACAGCAATTCAAAGCACAAATTGGTCATCAAATGATATCAAACATGGCCAAAGAATTAACTAAGAACAACTGTATTAATGAAATATATATGCATACAAAAAACTGTTGCTTGCAAGGATAGCAACCAGTTCCAAAACTGGCAAGCTCAAGACTTTTCTATTTTTTATTTAGCGAGAGCAAAGCTCGAACCTTGGACCTCTAGCATGGCTGTCCAGTGTCCAGCGAATATACCGCTACACCATGCAGGCATGCTAGGTCGGCAAATTCGGCAAACTTTATTGACAAATTTCATTTCAGCTGCGATATCAAATTCTTCAAAATATATATAGCATTTTTCGGAAGATAAAAGTGATTTTTGCTTCAGCTTAAGAAACTTCAGTGACAATTTTTAGCCTCTACATTTTCTTAGATACCGGTACCAGTAGCACACCAAATCATTAGGGTGTGTGGTCAAAAAATTTAATAGAACCTCTGTTCTTGAACATTAAATTTTATTTAGATTTTTTGAAATCTTTAACTAACACTTTAATCAAAGGATGCGTCATGTTAGTTTTTAAAATGTTATCCGATCAGCATAAAATTTAAACAGTTTATGGATCAAGTATTGCCACGGACAATCATGTTAGTGGTGTTGTTATGCTTCAAGTGCCCTCTATACATCCAGATGGCCTCAAGATGTGCACTCTAGTACGGTATATGAAAAGCATGAAGTACGTTCTTCTACATAGACCACTGTGTAAACAATAACAACACAAAATGTCATAGTATCTTCAGATTTTAAATTCACTAGTACAAGAATTTGCAAAGTAATAAAAACATTTTTTTGTTTAGGCTAATCCATTTCGGCACCTGAAGCAGTCAATGGGGACTCGGAACAAAACACACTTAAAAAATATAAACAAGACAAGAACGAAGATAGATTAATTCAATTAAAAATCAAATCGTGCATACCATGCATGGTCTACATATCATTTTAGAGAGTCAACATAGAAGTTTGAGAACGAATCAAACACGCATCATGTAGCTGCCCAGGGTTAAGCGGAGTATTATGTGAGAAGTTCACTAAAAATACGTTTTCTAATTTTTAAAAAAAACACGCATCATGTAGCTGCCCAGGGTTAAGCGGAGTATTATGTGAGAAGTTCACTAAAAATACGTTTTCTAATTTAAAAAAAAAAAATCACAAATACACCTCTTGGTGTATTTGTGTGATTGAATTCTCCAAACCTTGTTTGATAGGACTTTCTTTTACCCATGGCGTGCCACAGCAACTTTTAAAAACAATTCCAACATTCTTTTACACAGAATGCTTAATAGATTTAGGTCCTCCAACATGTTATGCAAGCTTGGCGGTTGAAGTAAAAGGAGTGAGAATCAATTATTCTAAATCTTTAGAGGAGTGTTACGACACAAACGGGAAGGCAAAGCTAAACGCAATTGTTTAAGACAATTTTATTAGTAAATTAGCAATCTCTTATGCTTCAGCTCGTACGAAGGTGTGTGGCAGGTGTGCAGATAACAGAATTGTTTTGTTAGTCTGACTAAGGAACAGCACACGCCTCTGAACTCTACTCACCTAGCACTGTATTCACGTTTCTATCTAGCCACCAGGCAAAAAAAAAACAAAAAAGTTTCAAAATACATATGTCAAATTTGCAAACAAGGCATCCAGGTATGGAAGGAGGAAATATGAAGAATAGAAGCATTTGAAATGTGGGTATGGAGAAGAATGGAGAAAATTAGCTGGACAGAGAAGGTAGCGAATGAAGGAGAGAGTAATGAAGAGGATAACGATTGAGGAGAGTGGGGGAAACAAGGTCCATGGTTCAATTCAAATGAGAAGAAAAAAATTCAGAAGAAAATTGAAGCCAGAAGAAAGAAAAACTGGATTGGATATGTAATGAGAGGAAAGGAATAGTTGAGAGATATGATGAAGGGAAGAATGGAGGGCAAGAGAGGACCGGGAAGGCCACGTATTGGGACCACAAACGATCTGTTGAAGAAGGAATTGTATTCAAAGAAAAAAAAGTGCCAAGGATCGTATGGTATCGTATGGTGCCAAGGTATCGATGGAAGATTTGGAAATCCAAGAAAAAAAAGCCACTTGTAGAACACTGAAGAAGATGCATCTAGGTGGGGTTGTAGTTTAAGGACTGTGTGTGTAGTAACGAAGATTAAATTACAGTCCGATTCTGTGTAAGAGGGCCGCCACAGAACCGCTTCCCCTTCTTTAGTCGCCCTCAAAGACTCGCCAGAGGAGCTCTGGGCTGCAAGTCTATTCTTTGTTCCCCGACTTGCTGCGGTACAGAAGAAGCATCCAGGTTTTATAACTAACATGTAGTACGAAAATACGATACACCACAACAGTAATGATGATAGTAGTCACATCATTGCACGGATATTTTCAAAATTGTACTTTGAGCGAATCAGAGGCGTGCAAGGCAAACGCAGTAAGTATAAGCCTAGTCATAATATTAACTAGAAGCAGCCCTGAACAGATCAATTTGCAACTATGCATCAAAAATATTCAAAGACAAACTAATGAGTAAGTACTCATTACTTGTCATTTGGCCTTTGTACCGACAAAATCAAGTTTCCACATTAGCTCCTGCATATTGTGTGCACTTTATCCACAGTTTAATGCCAAAATGGACATTAAACTGAACATTCTTATTTTTATTTTTACTAAAAATACAGTACACAGCACATACACCACATCACATGTATTTAACACCATTGTTGCTGAGCATCATCAAACTGTACAATACATAATTTTTGCTGTATGTTATTTTATTTCTGTACGTTTTTAGTACACCGTGTCTAAATGAAATTTGGAACACTTGAAACGTCATAACTCGATCAAAAGTTATGAGATTGGTCTGAAATTAAAAAAATTAGGCCTACTGACAAAATAAAGTTTCCACATTAGCTGCATGCTTATTGTCCGCCTTGTACAGTCAAGAGGCCAGCAAGCAGTCCAAAAATTCAGTTACAACTAATGTTCAATGTTTGTTTGTCTACACAATACACATGACGGAAGATGTTGTACTATCCACTTGACCATCAGATATGAAGTTTGTTTGTTCTTTGTCTTCTGTGTCTTAGGGACTGTGTGTAGCACATACAGGCTATATACAGTTTCATTTTTGTGCAAGAAACCCTTCCCCTTCTTTAGTCGCGTTTTATGACTCGCCAGGGGAGCTCTGGACTGCAAGCCAATTCTTATTCCCGGCCTGCAAGGGGCCAGATATGAAGTGTAGAGTATATACCTCTACTGGAGAAGTGCGTTTCTCTCACCGGTACTTGTGACTTTAATAGTGCGACAACTCAAATGCTTGAAATGTGGCAGCTGTTTGATCACAAAATCATGAATCAAGCAGTCGGACAGTGTCATCCACGTCTTCTGTCATGTCTGCAAACCCTGAAGACACTTAGAACATCAGGTGTAACTAAATTTTCTTGACTGCTTGTTTGTCACTTGACTGCAAGCACACAATACTTTGTACCGGAAACTAATGTGAAAACCTTAATTTTCGAAACATTTTTTAAAACGCTCATAATGCTGACAAAATGGCTCACATTTCTTTACAATTTAGCATGTTTGTGTTAATATGGCTGCACGGTTGTTGTGCATAAAATTTGAGACAAATCTGATTACTTTTGACCAAGTTATGACAACGTTTACAGTGTTTCAATTTTCATCAGGACATGGTGTACTCTCCGCGGGGGGGGGGCAGGTCTGCAGCTTTATCTTCGCGCATGTTATTCTCGCGAGTTTTACACATACACAAAATTCTAGAAAGATACATGCAGGCAAAAATTTCATGTTTTACAGCATACCTCGTAGTGAAATAGGATCCTCCTAATCATCGTATGTATAGCAGGTGAGCCAAATGAGTTCCACAAACTCTGGATGCTAAAATTTGTGACAGTTTAGCATGTGGACAATAGACTAAGGGTTCCACCCCAATTACATCACAATAAACCCTGTTCTGTCTACTATAAGTGCTCAAAATTGCAGATAGTCTGAATGACTTTCATAAAATTTGTGTGTACATCACCAGCCCTATTTTTCAGGGTAAACGATGACATCGTGTCACTTTGTTGTTCTGTCCACTAACAGAAGGAGACTGAATTGAAACTGGAGTAAAGATTATAGCAATTCGTCATCATCATCATCATTTACGTTTTACGTCCACTTTTCCGTGTCAACCCAGGTTGGACGTTTCCCACGATGAGACTCCCCCACAACTCTCGATTCTTCGCCATCTCT
>JAQIWG010004489.1:0-15938 GCA_034695025.1 Chamaedrilus cognettii | reverse complement strand
GAAGTCCTGCGTTCTCTGCGTGTGAAATCTTGTAACAAGTACCGAGCCATTTCGAACGCATGGCAGCACGGCTTAGGCTGTTATTGTAATGCCTCCGGGCTCTAGCCGATTGATTACGAAAGAGGTCGAATACCAATTGAATACGTGAATCTTAAGAATTTGCACGAGGTTTAATGCTCGTAGGCTCGGCCTTTAATTACAGTCCCCAGATTAACCTGCGGTTCAAACTCCATAAGCCGTAGCCTGTTCATTGACGCTAAGCAACTGATGAAAATAATGTGACTAGATTTATGACCTCAGTCAGCTTTAGCGTCGTTTTCCGGTTCTGAGACTATTGTAGGACAACCTACACGCTTGTATATAATTATGTAATAGGGCGCTGCTGCCTCATTGTACCACCTGGTTGCTTCGACAACTTACATGGACTGATCGATGCCCTGGGTCACTATGGATTATAGTTAAATAGACTTTCGCGGGTACAGGTAGCCTAAACTTAATCTGAAGTAGGCCTAAAGTGTATATATAACTAGGCTTGCATACAAATCCGGTTCGTCACGTAAGCGAAACATGTAAGTACACAAGCTCTAAATAAGCCAATGTTTCCGCAAGGCCTGCTCTGCTGCGCCAGAGCGCACCTCGAAATATGTTTGCAAAATTGCAAATAGGGCAGCTCTATTTATAAGTCTGGGCTTTGTCGTTTTTAGTCCAGCGATGTAAGGAAAAACAATTCAAAACCCACCATCGTAGCTCACAAAATACAAATTGCCCTTCCACTCCCTCACACCCTCATCACGGGCTCGACAGCGCGTCGGTTCAAACCCCGGCCGCGGCAAAGATTTCTCCGAATCACTTCGTGCACCCTTTCAAAGGTGGTTCAAATTCGTCAGCCCTGCCAAAAAATGTCAAATCCATTAGGGTGGAGTGTAGTTAAAAAGTTGAAGTTAAGCGGGCTGCATTATAGCGTACACGTAGGCCTGAGTCCGTAATATAGGGCAGATCGTAATTAAAATAACATTAGCGTCGAGCTAATCAACGCAGGGGACAGATGACCGTCCGGTATTTATTTGCCGATAATTTAATTATCATTATTTTATTAGACTCATAGGCTGTTATTGCGGATACTGCTGTGTCAACATTAGGCTACTTATAACAAGTTATAACGTTGGATGTGGGCTGTGTATAGGCGGCATGCTTACAGATTGTCAAGCCTATGGTAGCATCGAAAATATTATAGGCTACGCGCCTAGCGCCTAGGTGCCTAGGCCTATAGCGCCTAGGCCTAATATAAGGAGCGTTAAAAATGGATCTAGCCTACATGCAGGCCCTAGGCCTACTCGTATAGAGCCAATATACTGAATTGTTTAGGCGTTTTTTTCTTATGATTTCAGTTTTTTTCTTATGATTTCAGTTTTTTTCTTATGATTTCAGTTTTTTTCTTATGATTTCAGTATTTTTCTTATGATTTCACTACGCTCTGATTCTGAATCTGCGCGGCCTGTAATTATGACAAACAGTTACTCTGGGGCCTCAGCCGCCTCACTATACATAATGTAGGGCCATGTTAATAAAATGTTACTCAGTGGCGGCGGAGCGGTTTCATTTTAGCGGAGGCAGACGGTGCCAGAGACGGTGCCAGAGGGGGGCATTGCCCCCCTATAAAATTCAGTCTAATGTTACATCTGTCCACAGCGCGTCTGCAAGCTTTACTACGGTAATAGTGCACCGTAGGTCATCATCGACCGTGCGACGCTACGGACTAGGCGCCGTTTTTATCGAACCATGCGCCGCCGCTCAAGCATGGAAACCACTAGGTTGTCACCTGCCAGCGGCCCTGGGGCCGCGCTAAAAAAAGGGCCAAGCCAACAGCAGCGCTGCAAGTTCAATGGAACAGATCGCAGGTGTCGCAGGCACGCAGCTACCGTGGTATATGGAGCCGCCGGTGTGTGGCTGCAAGGCCACCTTGACGCAGACGTCGGCCTGTGCCATAACGCTCTGCCTAATGATACGCGTTGTGTGACGAGTCTTGTTCACTAGATCAGACCGAGGCCTGCTTATGTTGCATAGGAAATAGGCAGCCGCGTTCTCGCAATAGTTTATAGGACAATAGGCTGTGGTATCAACGCTGTTGCCTGCAAACGTCAAGCAGAAAATGAGCGTATGCGTGAGTTAGTATCTTGCTACTATATTTAAGACCTATTTCTAGCTTTGGACCATAAATAGCCATCACTTCCTCAATCCGCATCTATTTACATGCTTTATTTAACATTCAAGCTTTACGCCAAAACACTGCATTTTCTAATTTTTCCTAGGTGGACCCATTGAAACGTTTATTTACTTCAGATATTTTGTCTTGTTGTATCAGATTCCGACCGCCAACTCCCCCTAGGGGACCCCGCCCTCAAACGCAGACGAGCGCCCTGCCAGGAGGCCTCGATCCCCGCCTGGACGGGGCTCTGCCACGGGGACCTAGCCCCCCTGGTGCTCCCCTCTTGGGAAGGGCCTTCGATGGCGGGGGGGTCGTCCCTGAGCGGAGTGAGCGTCCTCCTCCTCTGCGTCCTCGTGGGGGGCGTGTGTCTGGGGCTGGGGGTGATCATCGGGTGGTTCTCCCGGGTGCCCCTCCCCCTGTACACGGGGGAGGCGGACCCGACCGTGAGGAGGAAACTGTTCGCAGGCATCAGCCAGACGAATATACGGGAGAGTCTCAGGTCCACTTAGTTTATTTATCTGAATTAATTGCTTAAAGAAACAGCGATATACGATGGGAAAAACAGCAAAAAACATCAAAAAACACCAAAAAACATACACGCTATAGTCTACGCGCTATCTCTGTTCGCAAGCATCAGCCAGGCGAATATATGGGAGAGTCTCAGGTCAGCTTCTTTTTGAAATCTGAATTAATTACTTAAAGAAACAGCAATGTACGGTGCGGAAAAACTTCAGGATTTATGCGCTATACAGTCTACGATATGATTGTAATCATGAAAAACACCCATATTGAGTTGAGGTTTACGCAAAATGAATCCGAATTTGTAGAAGTTGTACGGTGAAGGGTGGTGTGTGGGGCTTTTTAATTGATCCACTGCGTACTCTATTTTACCCCCTGCCCCTGCAAGCAGGAAACAAAGAATTGGCTTGTAGCCAATTCTTTGGCTACGGGCGAGTCGCAAACGGTGACTAAAGACGGGGGAGCGGTCTGTGCGTGGCCCTCCGTGCAGAACCGGGCTGCAATAGTCTTTGTTAGCCTACTACATACTGGTCCTGTATTAATGAACACTGAATAAAGGCGAGCAACGAATAAATTACGGAATAATATATGCCTCAATGGCCGCCTAGCGAGTGCACTTGAATTACAATGCAAGTCCTAAGTCAACAAAGCTGAGCATAGGCAAATGCTTTATAGTTAGGCTACTTGACAATTGTGTAAGTCTATGCCTCTCAAAGTTCGTAATTTGCATTATCCATTAAATGAAACGGATTAATGGAGACCGCAGTAATAACGTAAAAGTTGATAATAATTTACATATTCATGAAATTAAACGGATTTATGGAGAGACCAGAATAATAATGTCGAAGTTCGCATTTTACGGATCCGTAAGATCAAATAGATTTATGAAGACCGCAGCAGTAGCCTAATGTAAATATACTTGTACGCAATTGTTGCGTTACTTCGTTGCTCAGTTGCTAGCGCGCATCAAAATAGTCAAAGCACGGTTACTGTTATTGCCCGTCATTTATTCAATTTAATTTGGATTACTCTTATTTACTTCATTCTCGTCTAGTCCTTCAACTCTAGTGATTGTGCTACTGCAATTGCCCCAAGTGTAATTTTACGTTGCATTTACCATATTGTCGGTTTATCCTCAGTGTACCAATGATACATTCTATCAACACTGCTCGTCAGTATCACGCTTCTATTTATTACAACCCTGGCGCAGTATGACCTTTCAGTGTCGAAGCGCCGTTAAACAACACTCAAACAAGCAAACAAACAAACGATACTGCCTATTGAAGTTTGTAATTTGTATATTTATAAATTCAGACCAATTGGTGGAGACTGCAACGATGATTTAAAGACGCTAGTACGAGATAGTTAAGTTAGCGTACTTACTTGGTTTTAGTGCTCTAACTTTTCTAATTGACATAAATCTCTTAATGTTTTAAGCCCAACGGCCTCTTGCTTTTATTCTGCATATTGTATATTTAACATTAACTAAAATTTAACGACAGTTTTATCGCCAAACAGAGACTACACGTCAACGCCTCACATGGCCGGCACTCCCCCCGAGGCCGCCCTTGAGGTCAAGCTGGCGGCCCAGTGGCGCGCTCAAGGGCTCGACCTAGTCACAACGCGCTCCTACCGCGTCCTGCTGTCCTACCCCAACCACTCGGACCCCAGCTCGGTCGAGCTGCTGGGAGGGTCGGGTGACCTGGTTTATAGGAGCAGGCTGGAGGAGGAGCGGGTCACACCGGAACAGAATAGAGCGGACGTGCCGCTGCCGTTTAATGCGTATTCGCCTCCCGGAGATGTCACGGTGAGAAACCTCCCCCCCTATTTTTATGAAGGTGGAAACACGTTCTCCCCCTCAATATTGATTTCTTAGGCATATTTATGTAGAATTCTGTTTAGCCTTGATGAAGTAGGAATTAGTGTTATTCCTGTTCCTCATAAAACAAGTGAAGTGCTGTTCTATATATTAAAACAGCACGTGAACCTATGCCACAAAAGTCGATTTTTACATGTAATGCTACGCCTGTATTTCAAGAAATGCAGACAAGTTGTCATAAAACCTCTTTTGACATTTTACACATACTAAGCTTAACTAAGGAACGTCCATGCGGCGAAGACCCCCCCTAATTTAATAATATATATATATTGTTATTAGTGAATCCGGCGCATGGAATATAAAAATGAGCAACCTACCCCTCTCCTTGTTTGCATTCTTGTCACCGTTGGGATATTGGGATAATTATTATAAACAGTCGCGCGTAGTCGTCAGTGAAATTACCCAGCCTACATTGAAAAAGTGCCTTAAGGACAAAATACAAGCGGCGAAATGACGTCAAAGTTCCATTGACTGCTGCTGCGTGCTCGCGCTCGCAGCAGCAGCAATCGTTATAAGCCCTGTGCATTGCGACGTTAGCTCGCCGTTTGTAGTTTCTTTGTGCATGCATGAAATTAGGCTTTTATGCAACTTTAGGTTACACGCTGAGCCTGGTTAGGTGTGTCACTGCGCTGCAGGCAGACATGGTGTACGTTCATCACGCGAGGGACGACGACTTCAAACTGTTGAGGGACGGGTACAACATCAACGTGACGGGCATGGTTGTGCTCGCGCGCTATGGGGCATCCTACCGGGGCGATATGGTGAGGGGTGTCTTTGAGCATTGTTGTCAAATACCACAGAGCTCCCTCTGCGGAAAAAGAAATTATTTTTGGGACATTCGTCATTTTATTGATCCACATGGTTATTTCTGGTCCCCAGAGGAGCTTTTTCCTTTCCGTGCAGGGGGCGGGGAGGGGAGGGGTGCTAGGGACTACGTCTGTAAAAACAAAGTTTTAAATATACAAGACAAGAACTATTGATCGAGCTGATTACAATAAGTTGAGTGAAATGAAGAAGAATTGACTTTTGGAAATGATTTGATTATGTGCCAGGCTTCAATGTTCTTGTGCTACTAACCTGTGAGAGGGGTGTGACAATCATCTGTGTTTTGACAGGCTATATGCTCTTGCATCGTATCAATACTGATATACTGCCGTAATGACGCGTTGCGATACTGTTTGTAACAAAGCGCTCTGATAACGTCATCAATGTTGCGTACACAGGTGAAGTTTGCAGCCCAATATGGCGCAGCGGCGATTGTCCTGTATCTAGACCCTGCTACGTTCAACGAGGGCAACACAGTTTTTCCTGACTCCCAATGGCTGCCCGGATCCGCCGTGCAGCGCGGAACTATCCTTGGAGCTATCGGTGACCCGTTGACCCCAAACTATCCGAGCACAGGTCGGCATTGTGCAGCACCTCCCTTTGTTTCCATCTGGTCTGAAAATACATCTTTCCCCCTAAATGTCAATTGTTTTCCTGGACAGACATTGGAACAACTAATCAAAATTTTTCCTCAACTATCTCCACTCTAATTCGTCTGGGTTTCTTAAATTTCACCCACTTGGTGTCCATGGTCGAGGGGGGGTTCCCGATGACGTCTTTCTGCGCCAAAACGGACTTTGAGCCCAGTATGATACTCTAAATATTGAAACTGTTTGAACAATTTACTTAGCTCTGTTTTTCACATTTTGTCATCAACTTGCTCCTGTCACAGTTCGATGGCGATGGTGTCAGACTTTGAATCAATTTAAATATTTTATTATCTACATAGGGGCCCTGGGAAATGATGTTTGTAGCTAATTGTTGTCGATTTAGAGTTTATAATTCGTGTTTGGAATAGTTGCGCGTAATGTTGATTATAAAGTATTTTTATCAGAATGCAGTGGCAATATTTGCACTGTCGGTCTAATTACATTTATTAATCAATTAATCAAATTGCAGGAATTAAATTAAAGTTATTAATTAACAATGAATTAATGAATTAATAATAAATAATCAAATTATTTATTGATTACTGCTGATTTAAATTATAACGTGACATCGTTGACACAGACTCTGCCTATCGACACGCTGAGAAGGATATCCCCGCCCTTCCCACTATTCCCTGTCATCCGATTAGCTACGACGACGCCTATCAGTTTCTCAGGCAACGCCCACTTTCCTTCTTCATTAGTTCTTATCAAAACTTAGCTAAAAGGCCATAGCGCTTCTGTAATATACTGCTTTAAGTTCATTTTTCTTATGTTTATTGTTTCATAACAATTCTATATGGCTTCAGCAGAAAAACCTTCTTTAATTCGTTTTGTTACATTGCACTATTTTTGATGTGATTCTATTTTAATATTCTATACTACGGTATCGAAGTTTATTTTCATTATTCCGCTATTGTAGACATAGCCCTGCATTTTGATTATTTATTTTTTGAATATAAAATGGTAATTCGTAATTCTCTGTTCGGACTTGTAATTAATTGAATGATGAATGAAAGCATGCAATGAACAGATAACAAAAGATCCTCGTCCAATTTTGGCTATTCTTATAGGCCTACGTCTTTGTTGTTCTGAATTTTTGTTTTGAATGTTTCAGTCGACTTGGGGGAGTCGCCGCTCCCCCAGAGTGGCAGGGGGGGATGAATTTCACATATCGCCTCGGGCCTGGATTCACTGACCCCACCTTGTCAGTTTGAAATTTATACACTTATACTCTATGACAGCAATGACCTTGGCGCCAATTTTATCTTAGTGTAATTGCGTCCTTTTGCCCCTCTTTGTACGTCTCTTTTCATACCCCTGAACTAGGAATTTGATCGCTATATTAAAGCTCTCATATTTGATTCTTTACATTATTCTCGAGATCGTTTTCTTTCTCATTTGGTTTTCATTAATGGGTAGCTGTGGGCCAGCTAGCCCACTCATTTTGTGAACTAATTCGAATGATCATTATCGCCCGGTTGAACAGAAGTCAAGCCAGGCTGCTAGGGCAACGCTATTTTGCACACAAACTTCTATTTGTAATCCTGAGATAAATAAATAGTGGTAAAAAATATTTTTGATCACGGCATAAAATAGTTGCAAGTGTACACAGATGTTAGGTTCAGTGATGCCATTGGGTCAAAACGGAATATTCCTAGATTCTGGGTATCTCAGCAAACAATCCCCAGATTGTATTTTTTGAAAAAAATATCCCCAGCTCCCATTATAAAATGGGCAATTTTGAAACAAATATCCCCAGATATCTGGAGATTTCATCAAAAATCAGATCCTTTAATCGTTGAAATATCCATATATCTTGTATCCCTATCAATGGCAACACTGGTTAGGTTTATTCTTTGACTTGTGGTTGATGCAGGAAGGCGCGGGTTCGGGTAACGACTCGCAATGAACAGGCGGACGCGACGAGTCTGTTTGCCTTCATCAATGGAACTTTGGAACCAGGTCGAAATGCTCACATTCTCCAATTATACTGCAGCCTTTGGCTATCCAAGAAGGTCACAAGTTAACTAAATCTTGGTTTTATCAAATCGCAGTATTTTCCACAATCTCGCACTGATTATTTTCTGCTAAACTGTTCAAGTATGATTCAAAAGTTCACCATCAAACAACGGTTTGCTTTTTTGCATGTAAACAGGTCTTTTGCTTATTACCATTTTGGTTTTACTGCCTTATTGTGAAGAAAATGATGAAAAAGGCTTCAAAATAGCGCCATCTTGCTAATGTAGTTCAATTAAAATATCCGCCAGAAGTCGCTAAGTCGCAAAAAAAGTGCAAAGTTGCAACGTCGCGAAGTCGCTAAATGTATTTTAATTAGAATATCAAACTAGGGGTTAGAGGTCAGACCTATTTCTCTGCTGTGCCTCAGACCGCTATGTGATGCTGGGCAATCACCGCGACGCCTGGACGTTTGGGGGCATCGATCCGACGAGCGGCACTGCACTCATGATGGAGCTCTCTCGGACCTTCATGCAGCTAGTCCGGGGAGGTGAGGAGCCCCCGCGGCCCTTCCGAGCGCCCCCTTCAGCCCTTGTAAGCCCCCACGGTTATTTTGAGCCCTAGCCCCTTCTGTCCTTAGAAGCCCCCTTTGTCCTTAAAATCTGGGCTCCGGTGATCCCTCGCTCAACTGCATCTGAGATCATTTGATCTCCTATGTGCCCTCTGACAACGACGATCAGATTGCTTGAAGCGGTGCAGTAGCTTTGATATTGCAGCCTACTATCAGTAGAATCTGTATACACTGACGTCATGTGATTGCAGGGTGGAGACCGCGACGAACGATTGTATTCTGCAGTTGGGGGGCCGAGGAACATGGACTTGTGGGATCCATGGAGTGGGTGGAGGTGAATGCCGCATCCCCCCCTTTTATGCGAATAAATGAACACTAATATTTTTTTTTAATAGTTCTCAAACTGTTCATTGCGTTGTTCTTTCGTGCAGTTTGTGTATGTTTTATAGTTTAGTGTTATGTGTGTAGCACATAAAGGCTATATACAGTCCGATTCTGTGCAAGAGAGCCAGCACAGAACCGCTCTGCCTTCTTTAGTCGTCTTTTGCGACTCACTCGGGGAGCTCTGGGTTGCAAGCCAATTCTTTATTCTCCGGCCTGAAGGGGGCTCTTTCATGAAGCTATTAGGTTGTACACATAGGACTGCATGAAGCTGTTGGGTTGTACACGCAGGACTACGTTAAGCTGTTGGGTTGTACACGCAGGACTACGTCAAGCTGTTGACGGGGCGCGCGGTGGCATACTTAAACGTCGACTACACGATGGACGGCACGGCCGCGCTGACCGTTGGAGCTCTGCCCACCCTCAGGGACATTCTCTTCGACGCCGCTAAACTGGTGACAGACTAACGGCCGTATACACAACCAACTATCTAAGTAGACCTTAATGTAAGGATGACTTTAGACCAATTTATAGAATTACAAGAGCAAAATACAGAGTTATAAATTCAAAATGGAACATCTCGGGTATAGAACTAATTTGTGAAGCTATAAATGTGAAAATGTGCAGCTATAAATCAGGGTTTATAGTTAGAAATTGTGCCGTTAGAAAGCGAGGTATAAAACAAAGGCTAGGCGAATAGACTAATATTGATATTTATAAAACTTGTTATGCAATTTGCTTTTCTTTTTCGCATTATATGTGTTTTCATTCACAAGCAAAATAGCGTCAACTGTAAATAAGAGTCCAGCTACGTTTAGATGAAGATTTTTTTCTTTCTCCGGAAGCGATTGACCATGATTGTATTTGATTGTGACGATTGCAAATAAAAGATACTAATGCTGTATTCGTACTACTGTCATTGAATCTTGAATCATTGAAGCATACAGTTTTACTGTATTCGTCACAATGTGGCAATAAATTTTTTCTCCGATTTCTAAGTACACCCATTGCATACCCACGGTGGTTTGCGGATCTATGCAAAGGGTCATCTGCGTGAGACTTGAAGCAAAGAAACAGAACAAGAACAGAAGTTCTTGTTTCCTAGTCTTTGCTTGGTGTTTGGACTCATGTCTTGATGTGCTAGGTTGAAAGTCCCAGTCACGTGGGCAAGACAGTCTACGATGATTGGTTGGACGTCTTTCCTTCTACAGACTTTCGCGGTGAACCAAAGTATTTCTTTCTCTTCTTCTTCTGATAAAATAGCTGGATACTATTAAACTGCAATTGCCTCTGTGAGCTTTGATGAACTAGCGTTTTATATTGAAGATACTTGTTGGGTCACTGCTGAGGAATAAAATGTTTTTTGTAATCTATGAATTTTGCTATAGAACTTTACTACCCTTGTCGAGAATTAATGATGAATATAGGCCTAGATCTTTTTTCGTATATCCATGCCTGCCTGTGCTTGTGTCAGCTTCAATACCTTTGTGGCTGTACGTCTGCCTGTATGCTTGCTGCAGAATAGAGAGCCTGGGAGACTCGAGCGACTTTGCTGGGTTCCTATTGGCTGCTGGCGTGGCTTGCTACGACACCTGGTACACGACGAGTACCAACTACGGGTACCCGCTATACCACACGGCGTATGATGGGTACAAACTCTTCAATGACTTCATGGATCCAGAGTACAAGGTGTTGTCCTGTGTTTAGCCACTTACTATTTAGACTATCATATTCTATCTTTAGAGATCACAGATGTCAGATATCGCCAAACTGTCATATCAACATCTTCAGATATCATAGAATATCTTATGCAGTAATATCTGAGGATGATATAATTCAAATTCTATAATTGGAGTCAGCTTCATGATATGTCTTTTAAATTCAGTCCCTTTCAAAGTGTTTTTGGAAGGGAGAAGTTGTAAAAGGCGACCGTAGAAGGGGTAGTGGTTCTTTGTTTGACTCGAGGCACTGAACTGGACTGGATTACCAGGTCCTTAATCCCCCAAAACAATAAGTTAGCAACAGTTGTGCTTGAAAGCGAAAAAGGCTAGGAACGCGTGGTTTCATTGATCAGTCTCCCATACTTAGAGGGAACATTGGCAACAGCCTATATTATATTCTTCTTCTTATTTTTCTCCCTAGTTCTCGCTGGCCATGGCACGGTTCTGGGGCGAGACTACTCGCACCCTCGCTGACTCTCTCATCCTGCCCCTCAACGCGTCTCACTACGCCGCAGTACTCCACATCTTTGTCACACAGCTAGAACTAGGATACGGGGTGCTGCTGGCCAATCACAGCGTCGCACTCGGTCAGGAACGCTTTTGATTGGTCGATTAATGAATGGGAGCATCAGGCTTGTATTTATATACTCCGGTGTGGTTGGTTAATGGGTGGGAGCTTGGATAGGGATACTTTTAGTTGTCCATTGAAACTGAAACAACTCACTATTTCTGTGTTTAGTGGATATGAAATTCTGGAACCCCTCCGGCGGAAAAGTTTTTGAATTTTTTTCGCAATTTTATTCTAAAATTCATGAGCGAGTTAATGTTCAGGTTTTTTTAAAACTTTTCTATACATGTTTTTTATCTCTAAATGCAAAAAAGAGGATTTTGCTTGAATTGTCGTGTTTTTACTGCTCAGCTCGGCTGATCGTATATATAAATAATGCAATTTGACTTTCATTTTGGCATTTAATTGTAGCTATAGTGAATGGACTTTGTGACCTCTGTTCACGTCCCTGAAGCTGTCATTTAGCATCATAACTGGTGTTAAATTGCGATAATGATTTATTTATTTCTACGCTGCAGACGCCCTCTATCGTGCCGTCAGTGAGTTCCAGACGGCAGCGGACAGCTTCCACGCTCGTCTCAAACACATTGACACCTCTAAGTGGGTCTTCATGCTTTCTGCATTGGATGAAGTAGATTAAGTTTTGAACGTAGTCAAGATGAGTAGGGCCTACAAGATTTTTAAGTTTGTGAAATGCACGTAGTGTGGTGTTTTGTTTCGGAAAAATTGCTTGATTCGTGCGGTATATTGCGAATTTGCATGCTTGTGTGATGGTGATAACGCGATGTGTAGCTTGTGAGAATGGTTAATGTTTGAAAACTGACTGATCGTAGCGCGGTGTTCTGGTTTAGGCTAGTTTCGTTACACGCTGTCCCTATTTGCTTGTAGCCCGTACATGGTGTCCCTGTTTGCTTGTAGCCCGTACACGGTGTTCCTGTTTGCTTGTAGCCCGTACATGGTGCGTGCAGTCAATGACCAGCTGATGGCGGTGGACCGAGCGTTCATTGACCCGGCCGGTCTCCCGCTCAGACCCGCCTATCGGTTGGTCTCACTAAACTACTCTTGATAGCACTAATGACTTACTTTCATATGTTACGGCCACTAAAGTCTTATGGCAGAGTCACATTACATCTCAAAAGTTTGATTCCGAGCCATGTTCCCAAAATCCGACGTAGATGATGAAATGTACGATTTTCATGTATTCGTCATCGGCGCGTTCCGAACTTTGATGTTTCCACTCGCGTCTTTCTTAAGACGCGCATATGGTTATCATAGTGTTTCTTGAAAACATGACTGGGAAGAAGCGATGTACCATTATTTGCATGTTTATCATCGACGCGTTTCCAACACGCGTGTTCCCGGTCCATATGGCTGGTAGACCGACGTTCAACACGTAATTTAACTATACTTACTCTCACTGTTTGCTATCAGACACGTCGTGTTCGCGCCGAGCATGTTCAACTCGTACGCGGGCGCGTCCTTCCCCGGCCTCACTGACCTCCTCTACGACATCGAGACCCACGCTGACTCCTCTCAGCGCTGGGAGCGCGTGAGGCAGCACCTCGCCACCATAATCTTCTGCGTCGAGTCTGCAGCCGCGGTCGTGCGGCCCGTCACCGCCTTCATGAGGGCGTCCTAGGGCCAGTGTCTAAGCGTCTCTTTCAACCGTGCATATTTTGCATGCAATTTTGAGTGCAGTTTAGCATGCAATTTTGCATGCAACAATCTTAAGGAAACTACAGTGTTAAAATGTCCTTAACTGGGTTTCGTGCAAGCCGTGCGTAAAACCCTGTTAAGAAAATTGTTGTTATGACAACGGTCGTCCGTCCGCCTTAACATGATTGCATGCAAAATTGCAAAATATTCATGGTTGAAAGAGACGCTAACAACACAGTCAGACGATGCTTCTGAAAAGCCTATTTTTTTACTTTGTGCATGTAAATACAAGTACCAGAAAGTACTCTTTAAATGCAAGATTTTGGCACCAAGTTCTAAAATCGGCACTAATGCTCCATGCGTATTCTTCAAATTTTAAATTTTTGACTTATTTACGACTACTCCCGATGATATTACTGCACATATTATATACCGCAGCCATTACTGCATATATTATATACTGCAGATATTACTGCAGATATTACTGCAGATATTACTGCAGATATTGCCGCAGATATTACCGCAGATAATGTGATTATTATTGTCATTATACAGATTTTATTCAGCTTTGATATGCCACTGGTAAAATACTTTAGAGTTTTTATTTGATAAGCATTGAGCAATACACCTGCTTGTGTACATGTATTTGATACAGCAATATTCTAAATGTGATATCTTGTATTACGATTGGTTGTGATTGATATTTACAGTATATTTGCAAGTATTGAAAGTCGAGTACCATAATTTTTATGGCAGGTACATACATTTAGGTGTCAATCTGTTCTCAACTTTGAGGTGATCTGCTTTTTTGAGAGAGATCCAAATAACTGTGCAAAAAATATTGAGGGGATCCACATACTTATGAAGTTTGTAGGCCACTTGGTGTAAGATATTATAACAGTGTCAAATCAGTTGCTGTAAAAATATTGGGTTTATCCCATCGATCCCCCCCTCCCCCACCGCCAAGATTGACACTATATGGGCACGTATGTAATGTGATTATCTCTCTGTCACAGTAACCAGTGTCGTCACTTGCTATCATTGTGTTGTCACAACTATCATTTGTTGATAGTCAGATAGTAGACTGTAGATATTGCGAGTTTAAGGACCGTGCGTACTTTAGCAAAGAATATTCTAGTCCGGTTCAATGCCACGGGGCCAAATCGCTCCCCATTCTTTATTTGCCTTTTACAACTCGCCGAAGGAGCTCTGGGCTCTGAGCGAGTCGTAAATGTACCAAACTATACGATTGACAAATATAATGTTTTGATATCGGCATGAATGGTAGGGCCTCAGTATGAGAATGAATTCAAGAGATTTTACTTCATTAATTTTAGTGTAATTTGCAATCTGTTGCAATTTTTCACTCATTGTTAATTTGATAGAGATCGCCTTCAAACTAAGCAATTTTGATTTATTGGCTGTCTACTCATTAATGTACATGTATTAAATTCTTTCCGAAATTCTTTCTTCCAAAATTTATTTTGCCTTGTCTTGTAATATAACGTTGCCGTACAGCCTAAAATTAAACCTATATGCGTTAATCAAGTCTTCGCTCGGTGTATAATTATGACGTCATGCACATGACGTAGCTTCCATCCAATCACATCCTCGTCTCCCTCGACACATCCACGCTCCTCCCCCCCTGCTGGAACATCGACGTCCCAAACTCCGTCCCCTTCGCCGCGCCCCCCCCTCCGCCCCCCCCTCCCCCAATCGACACCCCCGCTCTCTCATACCCCCCCGGGGGGCTTCCCCCCGCCCCCACCCACCTCCTCAGCCTCCCACAGCGCCCCCTCAACCCCTCGGCGAACGTGTCTCTAAACTGCCTGCTCATGGCGCAATAGATAAAAAAATTAAGTGGATAGGAAAGCAGCATGAGGAGATTACTCAACGGCTCTGCGAAACCCCGAGATTCCTTGGTCAAAATCGTCACGTCGAAAGTGTTCTCTATCAGCATGGTTATGAGGAAGAACGCCAGGGGGAGCTCGACCAGAAGGAACAGGGTCACGACGGTGACTAGCAGCAGGGTGGTGGAGTTGGTCTCACGCAAGCGGTGGCACTCTGCCCCGTGCCGGCGGGCGCAGGAGGGACGCTTGAGGAGGGCGGTGAGGCGGGCCTGGGTGTAGGGTTGACAGATTTTCATCACTCAAATAAGGGACACTTAAAATTCAAAAGAGGGGAATAAAAAAATGTTTTTAACCTAACCAAATAAGTCAAAATACATAAAGAACAGGAATTTACGCACGCATTATTTTAAATTCATTTCCTTATTGTATTATTCTTAACTCGCGATTGCAAAATTAAAAGAGCTAGCTTGATAATGAAACTCATGTCTAGTGAAATATGTACTGCAATGCAGACAATTGCACTGCTGATCCCGCCATATACGACCGGATACTCATTATTTACTTATGTTACTCGTCGTTTACTAATATCATAAGCTATAACTCGATTTTTTTGAAAACACGACTGTTTTCAACAAATGAAAACAATTTAGGTGTGTGCCCAAAGAAAGGATAATTGGCGTCCCTTAAACGACATGAGACAAATGGCATGAAATAAGAGACGTCCCTTAAAAAAGACGCTACCTGGGCGCGCCGCATGGCGAGGCAGAGGGCCCCCGTGAGCGCGAGCAGGGCGCAGCAGGGCGCGACGTTGACGAACGCGACGCGAAACCAGAAGGCTAGGTTGAAGAAGATCTGAGGAAAGAAAGAATAATTCAACATTTTTGCTATTTTATTGCCGATATGGAAGATGCCACAATGAGAGCGCTGCAAAGTTAACAACGAGGCCCGGTATCGTCAAGTAGATTTTACCTCAAGGTATGCTAACAATTTAGCTATCAGAATAACCTAATTAATATAGCCCAGTAGCCAACAATGGAATTAACGGCACGAAGTGACCGGGAATAGTTCCCGACGCCACGGTATCAAGTTACCGTGGTCACGGTAACACTTATATAGGGATGGCGTCCTCGCCTATAGTCTTGTTCTTGTTGGGGTT
>JAQIWG010004488.1:0-15940 GCA_034695025.1 Chamaedrilus cognettii | reverse complement strand
GGGTGGGGGGGGCCATGGCCCCCCTGCCCCCCCCCCTGGCTACGCCACTGATTGCTGCAGTCTTTCATTTTACACCATGAGATTGACAAAACGAAGTCTATTGTGATGCCACTACAGGGCTTGGTCTAGACTGAGCCGCGATTTGATTTGAAATGCCTTGTGTATAGTGACAGTCAAGGCCATTGCATCATGTTGATTAATTCAAGGTCTAGGGTCACTATGATAAGCGATGTTTCTCGACGAGAGTGGTCCAAAACTCAGGGGCTCTTTCCATCAACACGGATTTAATGGTGGTTGGGATTTAGCCTATGAAAAAGGTGGGTTAAATCCTGAACCACCATTAAATGCGTGTGGGAGAAACCAGCCCTAAACTCTCTCACCCTTTAACACAAGGTGCACGTGTGCGAAAATGATAACTGACGCCGATAGTTTTAACTCATTTGTCTCTAAAAATTTGACCGCTATGTAGTAACGTTGGGCCGTTGATCTGAAATGGAGATAGTGAAAGTAACATTGGGGCTAATTTACATCCATGCCGCAGCTAATTTTTGTTCTTAATTCGGAAAAATGCTACAATTCAGTTTTACAATTTATTTTTCATACAGACATTAATGGGTAAATACAGCGCTCTGTGGGAAGTTTAATATCAACTAGTGTTATAGTTTTTGATAAGTCAGACGGCCGAAAACGCGTAAGCGTTTAATGCTGAAGCAATTTTCAGGGACCATGAACCCCGTAGCGTGATGCATTCTTAGCGTGGGGGGGGGCTAGAGTTTCAGCAAGGGGGCAGACATTCTTCGCCCTGTTCACAACAATTTTCTGCTCGAGTCAAACTCGCGAGCTATAGGCCTATACTTCTCACAGCAAGGGGGGTGGGGGGCTAATGATAAATTTTTCACAGAGCAAGGGTGTCATATGCTTCAATTCGGCAGAGCGGGGGGTCTAAAGTTTAATTTCCATAAAAAGCAGGGGGAAACACATAGGTTCATGTTAACCGTTCTCACAGCAGGGGGGCAGCCACCCCCGGCAGGGGGGTGGGCACTGCCCTCCATGCCCCCCTCACGCTACGGGCCTGGGGACGATGCAGAATATCATTTTGTATAGTAACACCCTATTCGGGGTTTGATGATGTTATACAGTCAGGGCTATACTGACATGCCAAAAAAGTCTAACTACTAGTTGATTTGCATAATAATCAAGCCAGGCTAGACGCATTCTAGCCAACGAAAAGATGTGCGCTTCCGTATATCTGAGTGAATTTTATTTTCACTAAGGAGGCTAATTTACTACATGCCCCTTGTGTAGCTCATAGTGCATTTAACGCCGATGCCACATCTAAGCTTAGCCTACATCCCACAACCAGGATGTGTATGTTCCATAATTTTTTGTCGTACATACAGTATAATACAGCCTAGGCCTACACATATATACAATAGTTCAGGCCGATAAGCTTACACGTACTGCGCACAAAAATAATAGATTAAATGATAATCTATCTAAAAATAAGATAATCATCTAAAGATTTAATAATTCGCTCAAGTCAATATTATAATCTCAAAGCAAGTAATAAAATAGATAAAAATTGAGCGCACCGAATCTCGCATAGATAGCCTATGCGTACATACTTGCTCGTCTATGGCTAATCTGTGATATTTGAACAGTAGACTAGGATATTGAATAGCAGGACGCGATATTTAAATAGTAGGCTTTTAGGCGTGTACACATGTATGTGTAACTTAGCCCAGTGGTCCTCAAACTAAGTCTTGTTCTACCACATTTTTGTTCAATAAAGCTTGTCATTGCGGGCCACTTTGGACTGCGGGCAGCACTTTCAGAACCACTGGCTTAGCCTCATTGTTTGATAACCACGCTGCCGATGGGCAGCGCTTGTATGGCTAGGTAGTTTTTGCTGTCGTACAATGTACCATAGCTTAGTGATCTGCAATGGCATAACTTTGATCTTAAAAGTGCTGGTGACAAAATGGTAAGGACTTAAAGAACGTTATTTGAAGCGCTTTAAGATAAGATTATGATACAGCAAGATTAGATATCGATAAAGAATTAAAGATACACATTCAAACCAAAATTTCAAAGATAAAAACAAGAAGCTGGCCTGTAATAATGATCTCCTTCGTGCCAATGACATCGAGTGATACAGCAATAGGCTGCAATATTTACATCGATAGCGTTAAAAAATCGCATTAACATAACATACAATAACAAATGGACACGCTTAAGGCTGGTTGCTAGACTTCGATTTGAAGTGCGATTTTATTTTGTAGTCCGAATTACCCAATGAAAATATATGAAAGAATTGTATCGAATAATCTGATTGGTTAATTCGGACTATAAAATAAAATCACACTTCAAATCGAAGTCTAGCAACCGGCCTTTACAGGCCTAATAATTAGGCATAAAATAGCTTACATTAAGGTGGAAGGGATCTTTGGAAGAGGGAGGGGGAAGAAAATATATGGTAGGAGGCGGTGGAGAACGATATGAAGGAGCGAGGCATGAATAGAGAGACGGCAAAGAATCGAGAATTGTGGGGGAGTCTCATCGTGGGAAACGTCGAACCTGTGTTGACACGGAAAATAAAATCAAATCACTGGGCTTTGTGGGAAAAGTGGACGTACAACGTAAATGACGATGATCATGACATCATACAAAAATGTGTAAGTCGCTTGTTACACCCCTAATAGTAAGCTCTGTTTTTAGACTACACAATCGTACTTTTTGTAAAATCATCTCACCCTTAACGTAATTAATCTAAACGTTTAATATTAAGGCAGAAAGTTCAAACTATCCTTTGTAGCAGCACAAAATCACTAATCTAATGGTGAAATTACACCTTTCGGTCAAAATGAAGGAAGCGGTCAAAACAAAGGAAGCCTTGTCGTTAAGGACAGTACTAAAAGGCCGTAGAGACGCCGACTGCTTGCGGTCGTTTTGTCATGGCGTGCACACCTTTCGGTCAAAACGAAGGAAGTCTTGTCGTTAAGGACTAAAGTCGTATAGATTACTATAGAACTCGTCCAGCCGACCTGACGTCATGATCCTTAACGACAAGACTTCCTTCGTTTTGACCGAAGGGTGTAATTTTACCATAACAATGTGAAAAATAGACTACCACACGGGATGCATAGCCTGCTGCATAGCCTACATGTGAATAATGGAAGCCTATCAGCTTAATTAATTCTTTCCGCGCCTTTTCTTCCTTACGACAATAACTTTTTGCAGTCGCTTAAGTTACGCCCTTGTTCCATATTGAGAGCTCTTTATGATTTATCAAGCTGTGGTGAACTGTCACGACTAGCTGCTTCTTACAACGTATCAACGCAGTCGTTAGTGCTCGGCTCGTCACGTATTGTTAATGAATATTGCGCTAACTGCGTGAACTTTATCACCCGATATTGCAAATTTACTTTCTCGCAATTTAGCTCGCGCTTCAACTACGTTTATTAAGTGTCTATTTCTTTATTGCGTTCTGCCTTGATGGTGAATAAAATATTTATATATATTTTGACATTCTCACAGCAGGGCTCTTATCTAGTTTGAAGAGCCAGTGTTTCGTATTCCGCAGGCTCTTCGCTTCGTCTCAGAGACTCATAGAGATTCTCTGCTTCAGCGCGTTCTGCGGTCCTTGTTGCCTCGACTGAGTTCTGCGCCTGGACGTCAGGCAGCGCAGCCGACATCGCACCAGCGTTGATTGGCGCGTGGTGTTTTCGAACGCCGTCAGATTCTGAATTTTTCTCGCTGGAACTCTGCTTTTTGTTTCGCACGATCCAGACTATGCAGAGAATGTGAGCGATGCAGGATAGAGCGAGAAGGATGGCTACGGCTATGACGGCGACGAGTAGCGGGCTTTCTCCTGCAATACAGCAGAGCATAATAGCCTTAGCCTACCGGCGATAAAATCGTAGACAATAGCAGGGAATATTTTATTTTATCCCCATCACTTCCCGTGGATTCCACACTTTCCTTTAGACTGCGATATACCGCTTCCAGGATTATGGACTGGACTCGATTGCGGCGCCATGCTTAAAAATAATTCCTGGGAAATAAGCACAAGGCTACTTTTACAGGGCTTTTATTTCCTTAGGCCTAGAGGCCTACATGTACTTCATACAAAACAGAGAGAGAGACACGTGCAGATGAAGGAGACAAGTGCAGACATGGGAGCAGATGAATGTTCCGATTTAACTTAGGCCTATTGCTGGAATAATAATAAGAATAAGTTAACATCTAAAATACCATCCATTATTTTTCGATTTCAATTGAAGACAGCATTGAAAATCAATCACAATTTTACAAGGTTTCAAATATTATTTGGATTTACATGTAAATAGCATTCGGTAAGATGGGCAAAGAAGGCCTGGTTCGACAGCCTACCAGATGCGGAGCTTTGACACTTTTGGCATGTGCCTATTGCATCCATCGTGTATCCCAGACTACAGCTGCACACATAGCTGCCAAACGTGTTAGTGCAGTAATCGCTGCAGACTTTTGCAGACCCTTCCACTGCGCATTCGTCTATATCTGCAGTCAATGATAAGCTTAATTTCAGCATCAGAAACGTCAAGAAATTCAGCACAAAAACACTATAACTCTGGATTTTTTCCTAAACAAATTCTTGCCCCACATACATAGACTACAATTAAGTAGGCTAATTAGACACATGAACCGTACTTACGTAGGCCCTATGCATCCTATCAATTCTAGCATGATATAATAGCAAAATAAGTTTTCTTGACACATTTTCTTTGCGGTTTTTGATTTTTTATAAAGCAAATTCTTGTCTCAAATAAGTACAATTTATTGATAGCCTACACGAATCGTATATCGGAATGTATATCCTTAAAATCTAGCATTATAAATATGTTATAGGCATTAACACATTTCGATGGCCGAGAAAATAAGCTTTGCTACATTGTCATTCTACCGGTACAATTGTCCGATGTTGGCTGAAACCCGGATCGACATGCGCAGTAGTAGCTGCCGGCAGTGTTGACGCACACATATATCACATGGCGTTAAATCGATCGTAGATCAAGCTTTCAGTGCGCTGATTGGTTGTGATAGCTTCATGACCTCGGATTAAATTTTAACACTCTATGGAAAACCTCTTCAGAGTATACATGTAGATCGAACACACAGAAATTGAGTTGTATTGTTCTAAGATTGTATCGCAGGCTCTCCATGCCAGGATCCCTGTAGCTAATATATCGGTGTGATTGGGCCTACCTCCAACACTATATGAAATTCATGATGCCTACTAGCTGACGGCTGATCTGTACAATCTAACTACCAATAGACTGGCTGACTGCATACTTGTATCAGAATAAAAGATACTGATAACATAATGAACCAATTAGCGCCGTCCTGAAAACAACGCCCACAACAATATGCTGCAGGTGCTAAAGACAACAATCTAATACTGTGAAATACTTGACAGAGAAGTGCGCTGTGTAAACAAGCTTTTCACTGCAGGAGAGTAAAGAAAACTACACATACCTTTAGCTGTGAATGTTCGCTGACAGGAGCAAGCTGTGCTGGTTACGCACTGAGCGGCGCTACTGGCCGTGCACGTGTACGTAGTCCACGGTTTGACTTGATGCCCCGCTAGTGCGGGACCGATATAGTTCCCTATCAGAGTCCCATTCTGAGTCCATCTGTAGCTTGCAGGCGGGTTGCTGTTCACGCTGCAGTTCAGTGAGAGTCCGACAGTCGCCGTGGCAGTTTGATTCGCGTCACAGATCGGACAATCTGAAACAATATAAGAGACCTAAGCATCAGCAATAGAATGACTGCATTTGGATAAATTTGTATAGTTAGAAGCTCAATACAACCCTTTATAAATATCGAATTTCAATTGTGCAATAAAGGACTATAATAAAAATTGGTCGGAGAAGCAAGACATAATGAACAAACATTATGATTAGGAAGGCCGATGCATTCCAGATCTCAATCAATTCCAGCAGTGAAAACGACAACGCCGAACGATTTCGATGAGTGCGTTATCGATAACGTTGCCATACAGGCAGTGGCGTCCATGTGCACCTCTGCGCGATCGAGTCAATGCTAGCAGCAGCCACTTTGACCTGCGAAATTTAGATTGACTGTATGTATGCCTTTATTATTTCGGGCAAAAGAGGTCAAAATTTCACACGTTTCCATCAATTACTAACGAAGACATGCAGCCATAACCCAACGGTTATGGATTTTTTGGAACACGGTGTAGGAGTATGACCAAAACGAACAGCGATATTGGTAAATGTGAAGTACACCATACCAGTACAATACCAGACGGATGTCTGCATAAATTAAACTGAAAGTTATCGCAACACACGACACGCCTCAATTGGTTAAACAGTAAACAAGGCAACGAGGATTCGGCCTGCATTAAAATTCAAATAAAAATCTGATAACGAGACATAATTATACAACTCCAAGCGTGCGTCGACTACTCACACAGAACGTCCAACGCACTTATGATCGTTTGAGAATTCGTGTATGTCGGTATATTCGGTAGCGTAGGCTGAGAGAACCAGTTGTAACAAACAACCGACTTATGGTTCATATTTCGAGTTAGAACAATATCGGCAGACGTCGTCATGTTTGTATAAATATTGAGAAAGGGATCGGCAGATAGCGCAGAGTAGTTGTATACTCGATCGCCGCCGAGGAAGAGATATGTCCGTGGTCCGTTGGTACCGTTGTAGAAGAGACTGCAGGCTATATGTAGCGTCGTGTTCTCACACAATGAACCCAGTGGATTGTATGAGACCCATGGGTCAGATCCTGAAATTGCAACAATCTGTATCGATGAGTTTTATGTCGGAGCTTTAAGATATGACGTCTGCAGAGCCTGGACAACGTAAGAGCGTCTGGAGCGTGTCGCTCTCAGCGCCTTTTGTCCGGATTGCGAACGTGTCTCCATGATCACCTAACTTGCTCGACACGCTGTCGCGTTTGAAATGAATATATTTGATTTGATTTGATATTGATATTTGATCGTCCTGATTCTAAGACGATAAATCTAAAGCCATTCCAGGAAGAATAGAGATGTGGTTTTATTTGTAATTTTATATGAGACTTCCGCAACAAAGATCAAATGTAGGCTATAGTAGGTCCCTACTTGCTACGAAAATCAAGCCCAATAAAGTATTGGTTTACATCAGTTTACAAACAATTTATAATTGATTACATGGGCTATAACAGATTGTTGGAAATCGATGTAGTCAGTTTCGAACGGTTTTCTTTGTCTTTTTCAAACATTCGTTTTCCACCAACATCAAGAAAGACTCGCATAAAAAATAAATATCTTTAATTCACTCAAAAGAGCTAAGAAAAACCACACATGCATAATAAAAACAAACAACTTACCAAAAAAAATTTAGAAAAACCATAAAGAAGTGAACATATGCTATGATTGTATCAATAATTTTAATTTTGTATAAATCTGTTGTCAATATCAACGTGGATAATGTGGATATGAACTGACATTTAAGAACGCTATACTATTATATCCGTATCCACCATTGCGAGTTAACCTCGAGTTAGTCAATCCGCGAGTTGAGCGTGACGGTTGTCAATCTTCTATGCCTGGCGTGACGTCACTCAATCCGCCGATTGAGTCAACTCGAGGTTAACTCACAATCGTGAATACCAATATTAGGCTATGTCGAAATAGTTGACACACAGTATACTACAGCAGCTTACTGCCAGACGACCGAAAGGGATTAAACAAAAACAGATTGGAACGCAAGATTGGTAAGGTCAACTCACGTAAGACGATTAGTTGCCAGACAGCATTTGGCAAAGGATTGTTGAAGGTTGTTATATCGACGCAAACAAAGAATCCTGCATCCACGAGTTGCACCGAAAATATAAGCAAATCGCTGTGCGTCAGTCCATTCTCAGTATGCATATTTAATAAATATCTCTGATCGGGTGTTTCAAAACGTGTACCATCGTAACCATCGTAAAGCATAGCTTGCTGACAATTGCCGACAAAAAACAGGCTGATTGTCGTAGAATATTCGCTTATACAGGACGCGTTCTTTGTGTGGTACCACCTCAGCTGAGCATAAGGAAAATTAATGTCGGTTGAACTGGCATCAGAGGAGCACGACATTCTCAGTTGTGCTCCGGCAACCAAAGCAATGTTGGCAGCGTTTGAAGTAAAATTCGATACCGACGCCGCGCCTAAAACAATATTTAGTAATTATTCATATCATGCTGTCATTCATATTCCACGCCCACAATTCAAGCTAGGATGTTTTCCATCTCCGTTTCTTCAACTTCAACTTCTCTACTGCACTCCACCCTAATGGATGATTATTTGCAGGGCTGGCGAAATTAAGCACCTTTACTAAGGGTGCACGAAGTAACTCGAAATCTTATGAGCGGCCGGGAATCGAACCGACTTTCTGCCACACTCGCAATCCGAAGTCCGCGACTTGGACCACTCGGCCACAACGCTTCGCTTGACACATTTTGGATGCATTACAAATGCATTAAGCTAAAATAGCTTAATTAATGCATTTTCAATTAAAGATTATACAGTATACAGCTATACACACGTGTGCCTGCTCTTGCAAGCCAAAGCGTTCATCAGGCCTCTAATCAATTTGATCAGCGCACGCATGCATGGAGTGCTGAGGGTCCAATGGAGTGGCTGAACTACAATGGAGTGGCTGAACTACAATGGAGTGGCTGAACTACAATGGAGTGGCTGAACTACAATGGAATGACTGAACTACAATGGAGTGGCCGAGGGCTGAACTTCCTAGCCATTATTTACACCTTCCACTTGAACAGTTAAAAGCTGGGAGTCGTTTTTATACCTCATAACTCTTCTCCACCTAATTACTTATTAGCATTTTCAGCCCTCACTCTGCCAAAATTTGCCTCTAAGTGTCAATTATTAGGCCTTTTGCCCCAAAGCCTGGTTATACATGTCATCTCACAGTGAACTTCGTTGATCGATAAAATTCTCCTGCCAGCCCCCCCCCCCACTTCAGTTCTAGAAGTTTTTTACTTGACATCCAACTTCATTTTCAAGGGTCCAACCCCTGACAACAATATTTAAATTCATCCTGATCAAAAAACAAATTCGACATGTAAAAAAATCTCTCATCCAATCTCTCATCTAATTTTACACGCCATTGGTTCTAATCACGGTACTCACCGTAGAAAGCTCTAACACTGCGACATTTTCACAATGACAAACTGACAAACTGAAGTTCAGATAGGCCTATGGACTACTGTTTTCCCAATAACGGTTCGTAGTAATTAAACTATTGGTTTTTACCTGCAAGCGTACATAGGCCCCATATGACGATGTTCAAACACGATCCGCGCTTCATTTATTTATCCGTCTGCTAAAATACTCGCACGAAATATTCAGATTAGCTTTCAAATTGTGGCTTGAGCTTTTTACTGCAGTAAAAATTGTTGTTATTATTAGGGCCTACTATCCGCGTTCCTTTGTAGCCTGCGCATGCGAATTCGACTCTCGGACGTCGTATCTTCTCCAACGAGTAAGTATAGCGCTAAATTAGGCTTGTCCTCATGCCATCAGGCTACAGCGTGACACGTTGCCTAGTTCGTTCGGTGTCGGACTAGACACAAGACACGCAGAGCGCATAGTCCTAAACACGCATGTGCACTGTAACCAAGACATGTTCGGAGTAAATTAAGAGTCTTGGGCTTAACATTTTGTAAGTAGCTGCTTGCCCTATTTTGCTCCTATACGCCTACTTTTTCTTTCTTCTGACTTGCTTCTGAGGTGATTGAAGGAAGAATGGAGGGTAAGAGAGGCTCGGGAAGGCCACGTATCGGAATGATAGACGACCTGCTTGAGAAGGAATCGTGTGCGGATATGAAGAGAAGGGCTGAAGATCGGATAAGGTGGAAGGTTTGGACAGCAAAGACCTGCCATGTGGCAGAGCACTGAAGAGAGAGAGATGCGTACTATTCGTCGACTCAAGCCGTTGGACTTCATGCCACTCTTGTCATCGAATACAATGCAGGCTGGAGCACGCGCATAAAGTATTTTATGCAACAGGCGTGTAAACAATAATGTTTACTATTCTCTTGTAGAAAACAATAAGCTGTCGTTGCTTACACGCCCGCTGCCTATTAATGCTTCTTAGGCCAAACGTTTTTCTTTAAATTAGCCTAAGTTTTAATTTTGTCGAAAAGTTATTGAAAAATTCCTTCAAACAATGCACCGCAATTATTAGACTACAAGCATGCTTCATCTTGCTTTTAGGCTATAAGCAACTGAAATCACAATGCACATCAGTAGTCTATACAAATCCGAAGTAATCGAATACAATTTGCATACATACATTTAATTTCAGACATTTTGACAAATATTAGAACTAAATTTTGTACGTTTTGAAATGTTCACTGAAGCCGTATATTATTGAAAATTCGAAACTTGTATCTTTATAACATGGCAACAGGCAGCCTAGGATAGCCTATCCACGCAGTGAGAGTTGCATGATCGATAGCATGTTGATGACATTAAATGTTTTGCCAACACACTAGACTGAAATGCAATGCAATTATGCAATATAATGCATTATCGAGCCATTTCACATCACGCCAAAACGGGAACCCCGTAGCCAGGATTTTCCAGTTCATGGGGGCTGATGTCATTTTGTTCCCGGGGTAAATGTATGTTATATCAATACGATACAAGAAAAACAAAAAAAATTTCCGTGTACGTCATTTTGGCTAATTACGTGAATCCGTAAAGCGCGCGAAAATTACGAGCGCAAAGACTAAATCTGCAAAAGCTGTGGGCTAATTATACAGTAGGCAGTTCTCAAAACGCTTAAATAAAATGCCGCAAAATTTCAAAAAGGCAACACCGCGAAAATTACGTGCGGCAAGAATTTCATGTTTGACAGTCGGGCTATTCACAACTGCAAAGAATTGTCTAGGCAATTTGGTGAGGGAAAAACAAGGGTGGGGTCACAGGACCGTTGCTGGGGTAAAAAAGTTGTTTGATAGAGACCGCACCGGTCCATAACATGAGGGTTGCGAGGGTTTTGAAGACGCGCTTGAACATTTTCTTCGATTTTGAACGATGTATAATTGTATATATAATGCCAGCAATATTGACAGCCAATCAAAGTCCGAGCAGGACAGCTAGTGCTAGTGCAATGACAGCGACGCTCAGTGATGCACCCGAAGCTGAAAAACAACCAATCAAAGACACGAAGTAATGTAGCACTGGATGTATTAATATTTTGTTCAATGTAATATCATCAAATATGTATCCGTTATTCACGCAAAGGTGTATAGCAAACATACATACACAGAAAACTATAAAGAAAAACAAGTGACGACCTAGAGTTACATGCAGCCTATATGCATATGGCCATACACAGACAACAATGACAAAAATAATACGAGTAGGAAACTGCTAGGTCATCCAATGCATTTATGTTTATTGTGTATTTTGTGATGCTACATGTGATATGCCCATGCACACACTGCGTAGGATTAATGTTTACAGGCGAGCTTACGTATAGTCCAGCGGCTTGTAAATAAAATTGTATGCAGCCTATGTATCTATGTATATATGCATGTATGATTTGCCGTAGACTCGCGTCTCAGCGTCCCGGATTCAATTGCCAGAGTGTTCGTTGATTTTAGAGATTTATTTACAGGCGCGAAGGGAGACAAGGAACACTGTTTTGGCAAGCAGTTGTGTTGGCCGATTTCTATTCCTGCCATAAACGACACTCAAAGTTTATGCCCATGCGCCTTGTCGTCATATTGCATGACTCAGAAAGTTGATGGAACTAAACGTCTATAGGCCGGTTGCTAGACTTCGATTTGAAGTGAGATTTTATTTTGTAGTCCGAATTAACCAATCAATCTGATTGGTTCGATACAATCGATACAATTCTCTCATAGATGTTCATTGGTTAATTAGGACTACAAAATAAAATCGCACTTCAATCGAAGTCTAGCAACCGGCAGTATGAGACCTTGCGCTTAGGAAACTAGCCTATGATTCCACGATGCACTGATGCAATAAACAGTCTATTAGACGTGGCGTGGAATTTCTGCAATTCGCAGCGATAATAAAAAAACATATCTAATTATTAAATATTTTCATAAATCTAATAGCGTTTGCTGAACGGTATAAGAAAAACTAAATACGAAACGAAGAGCATTACACCTCTAAGGCCACATAAACCCTGCACAGGACCAAATAACTAATATATTGCGCTGAGCTGATACGGTAATTAATTTAATACTAATAATATTAATGCCCAATAGTTAGGCCTCAGTAATTGACAGAATTTTGTTTACCTTTTGTTGATAAATTCATCCTATGGCTTACTATAAAATCTAAAACTAACTAACTATTAAATCCCTGGAGAGTTCAACTGACTTTGAGAGTTCAACTCATCTTGAGAGTTCAACTGACCTGTCAGTTCAACTGTCGCCTCACAGGTGAGGTTCGAGTAGATGCTGTACTCGCTGTACCCATTGCTCGCCTGACAGCAGTACGTCCCGCAGCGCTTGTACCCTCCGTCAGCGTCATTTCTCATGTCGACATGCAGCGACCCGTTTGCGTCGACAAAGATGAGGTTGTCCTCAATGATCCTCGTGTTATTGTAGTACCAGATGCGCGTCAGGTTGGTAGTCGGGTCTGTGGTCGCCTCGCAGGGAAACACGACGAGCGCAGAGTTGGGCACGAGCTCCGACATCGCAGGGGAGGTGATGACGGTGCGATCTGCTCGTGAACATAGAAATTAGGCGAAAGCAAAATGTTTGCAAACTTCATCCTTGGGGTCGTCCATTAATTACGTCACCATATTTTAGGCTATTTTGAACCCCCCCCGTCACCAAGCGTCACCAGACCTTCCGACCCCCCCCCCCCAGTGGTGACGTAATAGATGGACGACCCTCTACTCATCATGGTACCCGACATCCGTTCGGCTAATGGCAGTCGGAACCCCTGCAGATCGGGGACCAAAGAATTGACCTGTAGCCCAGGGCTCCCCGGGCGAGTCGCAGAAGGCGACTTGAGAAGGGGGAGCGTTCCTGTGTTGGTAAAGCGGAGGCCGAGGCACAGAACCGGACTGTAATAGTCTTCGTTACTACACACGGTCCTTAAACTCGCAGGGGAAGGACTAATGGCCGACGCTCTCTCAACTTTGCTGCACCTTCCATTTGGAAATCACTTGCTCTTCCACTACATTGTTCGATAATTGCTCGATAATTGCACGAGAAGTGCTCGATAATTGCACGAGAAGAGCTCGATAATTGCACGATAATTGCTCGATAATTGCACGATAATTGCTCGATAATCCGACAGCTCGGCGATTGCTCGATCAGACCCTCCGTTGCTCGCAAATCGAGCAGTTGCTCGAAAAGTGTGAACTCTGCTCGGTTGAGCAATAGCACTGGGCCTAAAAGGGTTAAAAAATCTCCCATTTTCGTCTGTGATATCCCAGTCGAGTTTCTACGCTCTCAGCGCGACCGGCTACACCGGCGACACCGGCATCGACTGCTTCGACTTCAACTACTGCGGCCTGCCGTTCAACGCGGACGGGATCTCCTTCTCGACCTACGACAGCGTCAACCTCGCCGGCGTTCAGCCAGTGATGAAGGTGCAGACGGGCTGGTGGTACGCGCCGTACTGCACCATGGCGCTGACGGGCAATTTTGGAACGCCAGCGTGGTGCTCCAACGTGAACATCGTGCAGAGTGTGTCCCGCATGATGATCAAGATGGCCTGATGACGCCACGAGTCGCGACCAGAGATTCTTGACAGCGGGAGACCTCCACGGGGGGTCACTACGTGCTGTATATCGAGGCACGTATGGAGATAACGGGGGCGGAGCTTGGCCCTCGGGCCAAATCAATTACCAACCCTTAAAAATTGATTGACGGGATCATGACCCTTTCATATCGAATCACAATAATTAACAACTATTACCAAGAATTCAAATCAACCTCCATTTTAGGTAAAAATTTCTTTCTTTCTCAGGCATTGTGCAGCTAATGCATGCGCGTTCTAGGCTTTTGATTTCTGTGGAGAACTCACAGCCTCCTTTGGCTTAGGCCTTCTTTCTACGATGCATATTTTGCTTGCAATTTTAAATCCAACCATGTTAAGAAAATTACAATGTAAAATGGCCGTGGTCCTAATAACGATTTCCTTAACTGGATTGCATGCACGTCTTGCACGAAACCCAATTTGAAGACATTTAACATTGTAATTTTCTTAACATGGTTGCATGCACGGATAAAATTGCATGCAAAACATGCACCGTGGAAATTAAGAGACCCCTAAGGGTCTCGTTCAACGATGCATTTTTTGCATGGAGATTTGCATGGATGAAAAGTTTTGCTAAACTACAAGCGCTGTAATGACGTCATAGTTCCATTTGCTACAGAGCCGCGCGTCGGGTCGCAGCGGTCAATTGCAAGTCAATTCCATTGTGACGTTAGGTCTCTGATTGTATTTCAATTGTAAACTTCTCACGCATGCAAATCTGCATGCAAAGATGCATCGTTGAACGAGACCCATGTAGATTCTGCGAGAGTCCTTTAGAATGAGGATACGTAACTAAACTGCAGCGAACGAGCAGCGTGCTCCGAGCAGTTTAAAAGCTGCTGCTGCTGTGTTAGCATAGTAAAATGTATTTTAAACTTTAAAAAAACTAAATCCTAAATACAAAGGGTTTTAAAAGCGCTAAATATATTATATCAAAGTACGTATTTGAAATACAAATAGACCTACTGCAGACTCGAAAGTATTTTAATTCATTATTACTGTTATATTGAATTACGAATTCAAATGTGGGTATGGAGAAGAACGGAGAAGATTAGCCGGACAGAGAAGATAACGAATGAAGAAGTGTTGAGGAGAGTGGGGGAGATGATGGAAGTGATAGCCAGCAAAAAGAAAAACTGGATTGGACATGTAATGAGAGGAGAGGGATTGTTGAGAGATATGATGGAGGGAAGAATGGAGGCCTGCATTCCGACTCTGCAAATTGATTGTGCTTTTAATCAGGATACAAATAAATATCGGTAAACAATCCTTTCTCCTTCTGTGGTTTTGCGCCAGCTAATAAATTCAGGCCCGTAGCGTAAAGAGGAGAGGGGGGCAGTGTCCCCCCGGCTGAGCGTCTCTGCCCCATGCTCTCAGAAAAGTTAATATTATAGAAAAGTTAAAAGTGTTACGGGCGGGTTTTCCAACATGGATTTAATGGTGGTTCAAAATTTAACCCAACATTTTGCATAGGCTAAATCCTTAACCACTGTTTAATCCGTGTTAGAAAAACCGGCCCTTAGCGTTGTGGACAGGGCATAAAATGTCTGCCCTCCTGCAACGTTCTTGCCCCCCGCTGAGAATGGTCACACTACTAATGGCGCTGCTAATAATATCCAAAGTTCGCTCAAAGACGCGCTGAAGATTTTTTTGGAGGGAGGGTGGCCACGGGAAGTAACAAAATGACTGCGTGAGGGCACTTTTTTAGCGTCACGATTGTCGTGGAGCGTCTACTTGGACACTTCGCACTTTTTCCCTCTTGTGCAGAACTCACGAGCGGTGATTGGGGAGAGGGGGGGGGGCGGGGTGTGTGAAAATGCTTCACTTAAATCTCGAATCTTGTCTTTTAATAACTTTTCAATTATTGAGACATTACTTAAAACTTAAAAGCTTAGGCCTAGGCTACATTACTTTAACATTGCTCATACATTGTGGGAAGGCCATTGTACAAAATCTAAGGGAGGCCATTGGAAGGCCAGCACTAAAATTGGGGAGGCCTGGGGAATCGATTTAGGAAGCGATCCTATGACATTCTTAAAGTGGCCGCACACCTTTCGGTCCAAATGAAGGAAGTTCACTGTGGCGTTCTTTTGACCGAATAAGCACGGGACCGCTAGGTGT
>JAQIWG010004487.1:0-15941 GCA_034695025.1 Chamaedrilus cognettii | reverse complement strand
GATGGAAGGGGGCGCGGGAGAAAGTGAGTATGGTTTCTTGATCATTTAATATTAGCGACAAAGTTAGGTGTAACAGTTAATTATGGCCTTGAGGTTTTTAAATTGATATAATGTTAAATATTCTTTTGTTCTATTCTAAATTTGGACTCGTTTTTTGGCCAGCATTTTTTCACTTTAGCAGCTCGGGTCGATACCCATGAATGCACTAAATTGCACATAAATTTTTTTTTCCCAAAATAATTATTTAATCAGTACTCATTGTGGCTTCATTGTGGTGGAATTCATTGTTGCTCTCGTGTCATGCTAAAGTTGGTAGCCAATAGCAGACTCATCGTTACAGTAAATGTCATCATTATGAAGTGGTCTACGCGATCTACTTTTTATATTATTCCTCACATTCAGCAAATATATGGTTTGCGTCGCAATTTCTGCTATTCCAAAGCACCGGTCTGCCCCCCCAATGGGCTTCGATGACTTGTAAGACGGAGTCAAGCCCCATTGTGTAGCCTCTTTGCTGCGGGGAGATGCAAAGTGTGCTGATGAGGTGCACAGCAAATGCACAGAGATGACAACAAGGGTCAGTCTCAGCCCGCCATCCCTCTGGGGTAAATGAGTAGTTGAAAGCAGTTCAACAGCGCGGGGCTAAGTTTGGGAACTGACCTGGGTTGGTCCCTGAGCATCGTATAACTGACTTCAGTGACACAGGACCGCATCATATCATAGTTTGGCATTAAAATGAACCTCGAGTGTTACTCTGCCGTTAAACAGAAAGAAAACAAGCACCGATCTGGCATATAAAATAACGGTAACCTCGCTCTCCCATCTCTCACACCCAGGGCTCAATCTGCCAGTCGCCAAAAAGAATTTATTGAGAAGTTGGCGAATTTTGTTTCCATTTGGCAAAAGCCTTTGGCAAATGTTTTTTATTCATCCTTCGTTCTTAGAAGCTCAATTACTATGGTGAATAGTGATGAACAGAACAATAACTTTATGTAGTTCAGTGCACCCGAATGGAACAAAGTTGTAACAAATTGACACCAAAAGTACTGCCTGGCGACAAATAGATTTTGGCGTATTTTTGGCGATTTTTTTTAAGCCTATGTCAGACCCTGCTCACACCATTTGTTTGCCGCGCAGACTGGCACGCGGGACCGGCAATGGAGGAAATGAGCGGAGGGGCGGCGGGAAAGAACATGAACAAGATCAAGCCGAAAATAATGCAGCGTGCTGCCGGACCCTATGGCAGTAAGACCAGCAAGTTGTTGAAACGGTTCACTGCGCATATGCCGCATTCATTGCGGATGAAAAGTTTGTCATGCAAATGAGCAATGTTATGCTTTGCCTGATAAAATATGCGTAGCATTACTGCATAGCTCAGCCTTTAAAGACCGCGTAGGTCTATGCCATCATAGTCGATTATACCTGTAATGCTACGCCTGTTCGTTTTAAATTAGGCAGGTACAATGTATCATTTTGAGCCTACTACGAAGCCTGCAAAACTTAACCATGCAAATGTGATTGAAGAAATGAGAGTTTGCTTGCAGAATTCTTAGGGTTGTGCAAACCCAAAATTTGAAATCGATACTCTTCAGTAAAATTGCTTAGTTGGCCTACTGTAGTGTGCAACTCTGCGGTAACATGTGCAAACAACAATTTATGCTGCAATCTTGTACAGTCGCTGAAAAAAGGACTTTTTGATCGTTAGAGTTATATTCACGTATTAAAAAAGTTTCGTAGTATCATTGAAGATTTTTGCTAATATTTTGGTTACCAGTTGCATGTTTTTTTTCATTTTGTTACCAGATTTACTGATGATTTCTTTTTCTGTTGCCTCGCAAGTATGCGGCAAGCAGTTTTGCCATTGCTTTGCTTCGATCATTTTGGATTGAGCTTTTTGCTCATTTGACTCTTTTCCAGGTGGATATGGACTCTCGGGTGGTCAGATGGAATGAGCGCTTTCTGGGCAGAAAGATCGACTGAACAGGAGTTATGCTGCGTCAAAAACGCTCAATGCGCACGCATCTGATATGTGACTGTATCAACAGGATCCAAATTTTAGCTTTTGAAGAGGTGTCAAAAAACTGGAAGCTGTTTTTATGTCCTCGTATGAGAGAAGGATTGCAGGCAGAAAAGATACTGTTCGAAGTAAGCTGTTGGATATACTGTACAATATGAAATTTTTGCGTGCATGTAATTTACTCGAAATTCGTGAATCGATCAAACTTGTGAAAATTACATGCCCCAAAAGATAAGCTGTACCAGCTGTTTATAATAGGTAGGCCTCAAACCGCAAAAATTAAGTGCAGCAAAATTTCAGAGAAACAAAAGCGTCAAAATAACATGCAGCTAAAATTTCTTGTTTTACAGTAAGTTTTAGGATAAGGATTGATATATTGATAAGGATATATATATATTATGTATCTTGTTAGTCATACAGAGGGTTAAATTGAGCAGGCGTGGTATGCCAGAAATTACAGTTTAGATGCACATTATAAGTGTACGCCTAATGTAAAACGGACAGGCTAGCACTACGCGTGAAAATAGACTATTGTGGCGTAGGTCTACGTGATTTTTAAAGGCTGAGCCGTGAGCAGTTGCAGTCCTACACTGCATTCTGCGCGCTTTACAAGAAGCAGGTTTCTATGTTAAGCAGGCTATGTTATAACTATCCTGTCCTAGGCTATAACCTAGCATGTTCTATCCCGGCTGAACTTGACTATGGCCGTAAGTGAGGATGTTTGGCGTCAAGAAGATGATCAGAAGACGGTTTGACTTGGTGTTTAAAAACCCCTCATTAAAAAGTATTCTGATGGATCCTGCACAATGCACATAACATGGCTCTGATATTTTAGATAGTTATAGAATTTTTAAACAGTTAGATCTTGTTTCTTGTTGCAATGGTAAAAATTAGGTCTATCTAGGCTTGAACTTTGACAAACAATAGCCAATCAGAAATTTTGATATCAAAAAAAGTGGCGCTTCGTTGTCATGGACGCTTAGGCCCATACTGCCAAATATTAGTTGACATTTTTTTAAACCCAGTTTACATCGCTCAATTTTTTTGAAAAATTGCCTTTTTTAGAATGAGATTGGAGGTATCTGAATTTGAAGTTGAATTTATGAAATTCTTGAGTTTCTTTGTAAATGGATTCTGAAATAGAATGGAAAAAACTGAATTGCAAAAAAAACGTTGTGATTTTAAAATTCTGATTGCGGATTCAAATATCCTGTATCAAATATTGTCCTCTACAATACCTTTTTACACAGCAGCCTATTTCATACAACAGTTAGGCCCACTGTAGTATAGGGTCGTTTCTATGAACTATTATCTAAGCGTTAGTCAGAGCTACCAAAATTTGAAAAAAAACTGGCTGTCAAATAGTTGGCTGCTAAAATCAGGTACAGGCCTACCGTATATAGACTCAATTATTTCCTGCTTCTTTATCGGATATTATTCAGGGGCCTCATTTACGTACATTTCTTAAGAGTTTCTAAAATCTTATCCTAACTGAAATTTAAAACAAATAAAATCCAATCGCCGATCGCCGTGACGTCATCATTCGGTTCGCGCGCGACCATGCGGCGTTTCCAATAAAGAAGATAAGATTTGCCAAAGATTCTCTTAAGACAATCTTACGACTAAGATTGTCATAAGATATCTACGCGTATGAGCCCCCAGGTTGGCCTATTTTTATGTTATGAATATACTTGAATCAGTGTTGCAGTTACGAACTCGTGTCGTTTCTGCCAGGCAGGACGCTTTTTCGCTATTTTTGCTTTTTCGAGTGAAAGCGGCCCTAATTTCACATACAGCGACGCATTAAGCCTAACCGTAGCAGCTCCGGCCCACGGGCCACAGAGCGCTCTAGTCCTGTTGTAAAATGATACTAGGTCTAACTCCTAGCGAGTAAACCTAACCCAAATCCTAATCAATGAAGCATCAGTGAACCCTCAGTTAGGGGGAACTAAGGCCTGTATAAAAACTAACTCGTTTCGGTTTGACAAAAATTGCTTGATCACTGCAGAGTTCAGAACCATCAGTGACACATCATTTATATAATGTGTCATGCAAGTAGACCTAACCCACTACCTAATCACTGAAACATCAGTGAATCGCCAGTTAGGCCTGTATAAAAACATTTTGTAGTTGATTGACAAAAGATAACTCATTACGGCGTGACAAAAATAATCACTGATAACTATATATAAATCTTTTATTCACCATCAAGGCAGAACACAAGAAAGAAATAGAAACTTAAATAAGCGTACAGTTGAAGTGCGAGCTAAATTTCGGTGAAATTCCTAATATCAGGTGATAGAGATAGTCACTGATAACTATCAGTGAAACATTCAAATATTACTGGCTGTCGAACATTTGGCTTCTAAATTAATGTAGAGTCCATTTGCAATGTGCAAGTTAAGATCAAGCTGCAAGCCTAATCAAGCCCTTTTTGAGAGAATTTAAGCTTAAAAATGCTCTTATTAAAAAATTGCGCTCTAGTTAAAATTCCGTTTAAAATACCCTGGGGGGCGCCTCATATACGACGCCCATGGGCGCCAGAAACCATCGCTACGCCCAGGAAATTTTGCTATCCCCCCTGGGAGTGGTTTAACCCCATAGTTTTTGCTGGACACCCCCACAACGGCTGACCCCCCAGAGGGGGTGTAATACACCCCTCTTGGGGGGGGGGGTGTTAGGATTTTTTTGAAGGCCCCCGCTGTGGGTGAAAATGTAGGTTATAGATCTTGCGAGTTGCAAAAAAAGACAAACTGTTAAGAATTGTGTAAAAATGGAGACGCGGTGTAGGCTAATGAGAATCATCTCAAAGATAGACAAGAAAGATGGAACGTTAAGAATGGCGTGAAAAATATTTCTATCAGCATCCCCACACCACCCCCCCCCCCCCCCCCCGGTAGTGAGTTCTGTACGGACAAGAAAGAGTCATACTGACACCCCCTGAAGGTTTTACACCCCCCCCCCCCCCGGAAAAAAAATCCTGGGAAAAGCACCGGCTACGCCATTACGATGGGCAACGATCACAGCACTTGACTGATTTCACGTTCGTATGCCGCCATGCAATTGACACGCTGGCATTGCGCTGTTAACTATTCGCAATCACTCGGCGCGAGTGCGAGGCTAAACGTGTGCGCCGTTGCATTGGTCCGCTACAACACAGACAGCCCCTTTAGCACTCGTCATAGCGCTGATTGATGCGAGCGGCGGCTAAACGATCCTTTTGCCGACGACGCGTTGTATGATTGGCAGCTGACGGGAGTGCCTAGGGGCTAGCCCGCACAGTTAGATCGACCCAATGCGAACGAAGCTTAGCCTACTAGAGGCGATCAGCTATCGTCGACTCATCTGCTCCGACTGCACTGCAATACAAAACTAGGTTCTATAGGCCGAGCGCGTAGCGTTATCAAAAGTAAAACGTGCCTTACGCCGGTGCACTTGGATAAAACAAGAGAATAGACTGTAGGCATGTAGAGCAAGTGTGATCATTGATTGGCTTGACGGTAGATATTCAACATTAACAATTTAACAGTTAGCCTAGATCGACGTAGGACGATAATAGGTCTGTCAGAAGCTGTACACAGCAGAGATTGGTGCAGATTTGACTCTAAATTGCAATAGTGTGTCTACAACACATGTTTAATATTGAATAGTTTCGTTTTCACGATTACAAAATCTAGTAAAATGTAACTTCGCAATCTGGACATATCGGCTTCTTGCTGGCCACTGCATGATGCCTATGCTCTAAATGAAATTTGTGGTTCAAGTGCAAAGAAATTAAAAGAAGAGTCTAAAAACTGGCGTCAAAACCTAAGGCGCACACTGCATTAATAGGAGAGTTATCATGAATTTCGATTGAAATATGATCGTGTGGACTGCTTCAGGAATTGAAATGTTATGCGCTATGATGTTAAGTACAATATAATCGGTATTTAACATACGATTCTGTACTTCGATGTGAATCATGTATACTAGTATAATATACTAGTATTACATACTATAGTATATATACTACTTATATTATAGGTCTTATACCGCGGTAGCTGTTATTCCTCTTCTTCGCGTCCATTGATAATCGATGCTAGAAAATGGTGAGTGCCTGTATTTGCTGGCAGCTCTATTATTTATTTCTATTGTCTAATGTGATATTAAGTCCAGTTTGCATGGCATGGTCAATGGCAATGGCATCATTTAGCCTTATCGAGGCGCCGCACAATGCACTTTTCATCTCTGTACTATTATATAGTCAATGATTGGGTGCGCATGTATATCTCAGATAATTAAATTATGCCCACTCCATGCATTTGACGGTATATGCCATAATTGCGTCTATCTTCTTCCGACGTTCACATATCTTGGCTATCAGTTGTTCTGTATACATGCCCAATAGCTGTCGGATTTTTGATTAAATTGTTGAGAATAATTGTTGAATAATTACAAAAACTAGAGGTGTATTGTGTTGATATTATAGCTGGCGTATTCAAGTATTTTAAATAAGCTCTGCTATAAATGGATATAATCATCAGACGAAGCACTCTTGTTCCCTGATCGCTCAGTTGAGTCAAATGGACATGCACTCGGGCGGTCCTTACGGCGCAATGAGCGGCCTGACGTCACTCTATGACGTCACTAGCCCCGCCCACCAACAGCGCTCCGCTGCCATATCGCACCCTCCTCCCCTCTCGCCGTCCTACAATCCCCAGACACGGGGAGCCATGAACAGGGGTGCTTATTCCAACCCGGGGTACTTCGCCCCCGCGCCGTCTGGCGTTGGTGGGAGTATGCAGAGGGAACCAACGGGGCACAACGGGGGGCAGCTGAGGAGGGACAAAGATGCCCTTTGTAGGTTCGTACAATTATGATGACTAAAGCTATGACTAATGTAATATCGCTTGACCTGAACAGAACTCATGAAACTGCTGTGAATTTGACTTATGATCGAGTTCGTAACAGGGCCATAGTTTAGTAGGGGAGCGGTTATGGCGTTCACATCCCCTCCCCTCAATTATTGACAGCACGTATTTTGTTGGCGGTATATAAGGTAGTTGTTTGGAGCTTTAGTATCAAACTTACTATATCACAAAATAGTTAAATATTTAGTGAAACAAAGAATTGGCGTGCAGCCCGGAGCTCTCCGGGCGAGTCGTAAAAGGCGACTAAAGAAGGGGGAGCGGCTCTGTGCGGACTCTCTTGCACAGAACCAGACTGTAGGCCTATAGTCTTTGTGCTACGCACGGTCTCTAACTACAAAAAAAACGAACACCCCCGGTGTTCATATTGTCGTGAGTTCTGTTGCAGTGTTCAAACTAATCCCCCCTGGCCCCCTCAGTGAAGTTTTGCGTATACGGCACTGATTTCTAATAATTATTCTGAGCAAGGCAACATGCCTGCAGATCAGCGCTTCTCCAAGTGTGGTCGGCCGCTATTATATACAGGGTGAGTCATAAAAAAACGTGCCCCTAGCGATATCGCGATGACTTCTCCAAATTTTAATATTTTGGCCTACATTTTTCAGGGTTTGTAGCTGAGATAATTAGACATAAACTCTGAAATTTGCAGAAAGATATTCGCTGATATTCAGAAGTTATGATACTTTTTCGAATAAATTTCAAAAAGCGCTTGAACCAAGGCAATGAAGCCTATTTAAAGAGCTGCAAGAGCTTGGGCGACCTGATTTTCTTTGTATTATTTGGTGTCCCTGAAATGGGCTGATTTGCGTAATGATTGTACTGATCTAAAATTGTCACAACGTTGTGCCCACCACCTTCGTCTTTCAGCAAGATGGCCCATGCCGGCCCATTTCCGGCCCATGCCGCCCGCCAGGCACAGGATTGGCTGGATTAGAACAGTCCGGATGTCATCAAGAAAGACGAGTGGCCTCCCAACTCCCCAGACCAAATCCACTTGACATGTGTGGGGGCGATGCTTGAGTCTTGATGCTTGACCAGGCACACAAACCCAAGCCAAAGACCAAGGCGAAACTGAAAGTGGTACTGGAAGCGATCTGGGATGACTTGCCGCAGGATCCGATCGACAAAGCAGTGCTTGCATTCAGAAAGGCTTCGGACGTGTGTCAGAGCAGATGGCGATCACTTCGAACACCAGCGTTAGTTTGACGACTAACGCAAATCGGCCCTGTTCAGGGCCACCAAATAATATAAAGGAAATCAGGTCGCCCAAGCTCTTGTAGCTCTTTAAAAAGGCTTCATTGCCTTGGTTCAAGTGATTTTTTGACTTTTTTTTCGAAAAATTATCATTACTTCTGAACTGAATCGAATTTACTTTTTTCAAATTTTAGATTTTGTGTCAAATTATCTCAGCTACAAACCTGAAAAAATGAGGCCAGAATATTAAAATTTGGAGAAGTTATCGCGATATCGCTAGGGGCACGTTTTTTACGACTCACTCTGTATCTAGGGCAGTGGTTCCCAACGCGTTACCCGTGGGTAAACATTTACCCGCTGACACTAGTAGAATTACCCGCCGACCATGTAACAATACCGGAAAGAAATTGTGAGGTTTGCTTTCTTCACAAAACATTAGAGGCTTTTGCTAACGGCAAATCATTTTCAGTTGATACTTGATAGTCTGCATAAATCATTGTCAGAGCAATAAATATTGCTCTGACATGAATATTGGACAGTTGCTATCAATGAGATTTGTTTTGATGGTTAACAGCTTCATTTGATCATGAAAGCGAAAATTTTTGCTTCCGAAGTGAATGGGGGGTGGGGGGAGGGAGAATGCGCTGCATGTATTACCCGCGAATTAAGAATGACGGAAACCGTTTTTTTTACCCTCCTTTCAAAAAGGTTGGGAACCACTGATATAGGGGCTCGTGAAACCGTTCCATGCAGCCTGATGCAGGGGGTTCACGACGTGAAGGAAAATGTGATGATTACTTGAAAATTGCAAGATGAAGTGGACTATTATCAAACCGTTTCTTTGTTCATTATATAGTAAAGCAAAAATTTGTGACGTTTTCGTCGTGTGTCGCTGAACTGGTTTACTATTATACAGTAATTGCCAATTGCTTAGTGAGTGCGGTCACTGTGAATTCATTGAAAGAATAATTAACCTACAGCTATCTATACCTGTTGTCAATACGAACATAAATTTAGGCGTTGTTTGTGAAAATGTGGAGGTCCGCGAATTGTAAAATATATTGATGGGCATTGCCTCGTGATTAGGGGTCCGCAATTATCAAATTAATGACAGACCAACGAAGCACACTCTTCTGGAATCTGGACTGCATGCGATGTGGGGTTGTTCACCCTTACTTCCCACGCCACCCTGTACTATAATTATCTAGCCTGCAGATTCTGCAAAAATGACCTGAGACCATCCTTAAATGTTGCTTGCAGACCTGCGAGTCACTGCACACATGCTGTTAGACGCTATGGGTCCATTACTACCGAACCGATAGAACATTTCAAGACCCGTATTCAGCTATATTCAGATTGGCCACCTATAATAGGCCGGTATTTACAGCGGCCGAACGAAATACGAAACTAATCACTATTAATAAACTAATAAGTATGTATGTAAGCGTAACACAACAATGCAGGCTTTGCCTACATTTTTGCATTTCTACAATTCAATTCAATTCGATTTATTCATCAAACATCATGTACATGTACACATGGTAGCAAGATACATAATTCAATAATGACTTTACAATGTACACAAGTGACACAACGCATGATGGAAAGGGTGTCAAACAAAAACAATCTACAGTAAAGATGTGTATGATGTAATTTTTAGTATAGCTCTATAACAATAACAGAAAATCTACGACTGTTTGTGTCTTAAAAAGTGTAGCAGCATTGTTTCAGTTAGCGTCAATTTGCTAGTTTTTCATATAGGATAGGATGCTTTAACATCAATCTGATCGAACTAAATACGCAGCCAAATAAATTCAATGCGCGTGTGATGCTTTTGATAATTTGAGCTTAGAAAATTGTCTACAGAAAATGCAAAAGTTTTTTTGTTGGCGCGTTCAGTCATCCTCTGTTTCCGCTGCTCGCTCTGATCTTTGAGAAATGTGAACTTGCGACCTGCACCCCTCGCGAGCCGGGCGTGGCGGGGGGCGACGTATGCTCCTCGCAATCCTTCAACGAGGACATCAAGGTCTTCTCTGCCCAGGTATAGCACTTCGTCCCTCAGTCCGCTCAGTCTCTATGTTCTCGCTCCGTGTTTCTCTCTGCTCTGTAATTAGGCGTGCATATTATTATAGGCTACGTGATAGGCAGAGGTCAGAGAGTTGCATGCTTACAAGTATAAGTCTCTGAGTTATCTATGTAATTATTGACCTAGGTAATTATTGCTCTATTAGATAAACTGGTCAATAAAAAAAAAAAGGTTTCTATGCTGGCGGCGCAAACGGCTTTAAAGTGTGTGCATGTCATCCTTCTGCAATAAATAATACATGGCCTATCATCAGAGTTCAGTTTAGCCCTTACAAAATAGGAGTAACGTTACGCCTGCTGCTTATAAAACAAGAGTAGTGCACTCCTATGCCTTTCAAAAAAGGAGTAGGCCTAGAGTAGGCCTACTCCTCCATCGTCCATTTTTACGAGTAATGCTACTTCTACCCATTTGTAAATTCGAGTAGAGTTAAAAAAAATCGTTTAGGAGTACGACTTCTACTAAACTTATCCCTGCTTATCAACTAAAACTAACATAAAAGCTTCTATGTTAGTTTTAGTGCAGCATAATAAAGCAGTAGACCTGATTGTAGCCTATTTTATAACACTTAAATATTGAATTTGAAGAGTAATCTGGTTTATTTGTATAGTAAATTCAAAAGTTTTGCAATGAAAATTTTAAATTAATATATTTGCACGATTGATATTTGTATTAAACTATGATCTATTGCTAATTCAGGTGAAGGCGGACAAGCAGTTCTTCCATGCAAACCCTGAACTTGACAGTCTGGTAAGCATACAATGTTTATTATAAAATCTTTAAAGAGTATGACATTGTAAATGATTGTTTGTAATCTGCCCATTGCCAAAAGGACGTTACAGGCATTTGAGATTGTGTCTTTGTACCTGAACCATCTATTTTGCCCACTTTGCGATGTTTAATTCTTAATCCAATTTTTACATGAAACTTGATTGGTGCATCTGGTGACTGTTCTAATTCTGGATCAAGCATCGAGCAATTTAGTTATAGTCATTAGTCAGTGAATTTAGTAGGCCTATACGCTGATTTTGGGTGGGCAGAGTCAGGCTCCAGGACGAATTTTTGATTGGCTGTAGCGAAGTGGTGAGGGAGTCAATTGCTATTTTGTCATACTGTATTTTATCGCCTCTTTTAATGTCGAAATCGAGCCTTTTGCCGGCCCTGCATGATGCGCGGCGAATATCCACAAGTTGTATAAATGTAAAGCGCGACAGTTAATACTAAATGCGCGAACGATCGAAGGAGCGAACAAACGAATAAAAAACGCAAAATGAACGCTGAAAGGCGATTGAGTCTAAGCGTGAATGAGAAAACGCAACAACAGAGAAACAACAATAATTTAATCACACGTTAAAGAAAGAAGAAGTCGGAATGAATGGCTGAATGGAAGAATGGATGAATGAAGGAACGAACGAGCGAGTGAGTGAGTAGACTGATTGCTCCGCAGCAAACTGCAATTATTTTCCCTTTCACCGTTACAACACTGGAGGTGTGGCGCCGTCAGCGTCCATAACTGCTTAGGGGGGGATGCGAGATGGGCTGGAAGTTGAAATTTATGGCGTGGAAACCCGGCCACAAATGTACAAGGACGACACTGTCCAAATCTTAATACTCTCGGCAGAGTAGAAGACTCTGCTAAATTTGTTGCACTTAGTGCAGTCACTGCAGTGGCTCAATTAGAGATACATGCATGTACGTAAAGTCTATTTGTGGTGCAAGGACATTTTTGGTGCACTGCTTTTTATAGAATGCACATCTCTCGCATCACTTTTAGTTAAGTATCGACTTGTTGTTTATTTGTATCGCACCGTGAAATAAATATTCGTATAGGCTATAGACAAGTGGCGCGAGTGGCTACCCCTGCTGGTGGGGATCTTGAACGCAGTGGCTATATAGGCTGAATATGGTGAGGGGGGGGGGTTGCATTCAAATTTTCCCTCTTGTGCAGAACTCACAAGCAGGGGGTAGGTCCTAATGAATATAGTGTTTCTTCTACACAGAAGGATAAGTATATGTTTTGAAGAAGATTTTGCAATTTTACAAGGAAGGGTTTTGCATTTTTACTCATGAACTTACTATATCAAAAATGATTTAAATTTGTATGCGGGGGAGGGGATTTGAATCCATCTCCACCCCCCCTAGTCTACGGCCCTGTGTGGTGCATGCTGTGCGTCGTTGTGGGACGACGGTGCGGGTTGCGACGCTTTCGTGCCGCGCGACAATAGCGCTGCAGCTCGGCGGTTTGCGAGGCGCTACAAACCTCTGCACAAGGTAGGGCCTACAGTGTCGGTCCAGCGCGCTCGGGCGTTATGAACGCACAGCGATTAATCGGCAACGAACCGCGCGCTGTCGAGACAGCAGGATCGCGGCGTCCCCCCCCCCCCCTTCATTTATAGCCCTTCTCCGAACCTTGCGTGGGGGAGGGGGGGGTCGATGCATTTCTGACGTCCCCCTACCCCCACTTGAGCAACAATGAATCGGGGAGAGAGAGTTGTGCGACGAGCGAGAAATAACGAGATTAAATCACGCTATAGAGAACCGTACACACAGTTACTATAGACTGCATAGTGCGTACAGAGGAAAGAGGAAATGGGACACTGCGAGAAGCATCCCAGTTATGAACAGCAAGGGATAACTAAGAGCGATCGATGCAGAAAAGCTTGGGGAGAAGAAGTTGGCCAGTCACATATTTATGTCTTGCGAAAAATGGCTCTACCCGACAATTAAAGCGATTTCTAACTAACCAGCCCTAACCCTAGCCCATCTTGCACCAAAATTCTGAATCTTACCGTTAATCTTAACGTGCTTAACCCTGTAGCGTTAATCTAATCCTAGAACGTCCTTAAAGGGCAGTAAGACTATTTTACGTCGGGCTATGATCCCATTGCCGAATTCGTTTGGCAAAAGTTGCAATGGGATGGACTGATTTCGAAACTCTCAGTCAATGGCTTATTTGAGCATTTGTCAAAGCTAAATTGGGCCCAAACTCCCAAGTGTCCCATGTATTGGTTCCATGCAACTATCAAACCGCACGCTATGAGTTTAGCAGTTTTGACACCCATCCACTTAATACCAGCATTGCACTGTCCATGATGGAGACAATATGTCATGTACTTATCCTGAAAATTCCAAAAAAGGGGTATCAAAAACATTCATTTGAAATTTTGCCGCATAATGATTGCATTATAAAATATTGTAAGGCCTGACTAAAGCAGTTCAAAACTTTGTTTTCTGTTATAAATTTAAAGAACAACCCAATGTCTCATCGGAAAATTTGGCTAAAGGATTTTGAAATGTACTGCATTGGAACTGCAATGCGCAGGTTCGTCGTGAGCCTTCTTTTAAACGTGTTTCCAGACCGCTTGTGTTAAATAGAGACCTCAAAAGCGGAATTAATTATTAGAAAATGTGCGCATTGGCAAAGTTACAATACCGGGGGACAAAATTTTCCTTCACTATCCGCCCTCGCAAAGCTACCATAGTTTCTTTCCCAGCCAATCCTCGCTCAACGACCCAACTGCATATCCGGCGCGAACGCTCTTAACTTTCCCCTCGCCGCGGGACATTACCGCTATTGAAATCTCCGATGATTATTTCAGTTCAGGACTCTCCGCTTATAGCCATCGAGAGGTGACGCGACCGCCTGACTCCTTAATTGCTCGAGTAGGCGATTATTGTAGGGCAGGTGGGCCGTGTTGGTATCTTCAACGAGGCATGAATGGCACTCAAGCGATGCCTCGATAGTCGACGCGTAACGGCGGGGTGCGCGAGAAGTGTGGTCCACAAGGACGGATCCAGGGAGGGATGGGGGTGATGCACCCCCCCCCCCCACCAGCATAAAGGTGTTTTTTGTCGTAGCAAAAATTATTGATAGAACAGTAGCAGATGTAGCAATGAGCGGTGTTTTATGTTTTATGCATAAAATGTTCAGAAGTACTAGTAAAGCTTAAGATTATATATGAAAGTTAAATGTTAGAGAAAGTCTGGTCTGGATACATAGATTTGGATTTGGATAGATGGATTTGATAAAAGGTGGTCAGGTGTGACAAAAGTTCCGTCAGCACCCCCCCTCGTAAGTTTGTTTCGGAGGGCAAATGTACACATGTACAAAGTTAAAGAAATTCATCCCCCCCAACCAACGAATTCTGGATGTATCCTTGAGTGTGGATGTGGGAGAGGGGTACTGAAAGAGTTTGGAACTCAAGTGAGAGCGTGGGGTAACAATGTCACAGCAAATGTCGTTGAAACGAAGCAATGATTTTAGTGTCTTAAATGGTGAATCGGTTACCTTTTGAAGATTTTTATTCCACATTTAGTTGAATACATTAGTGATATTTTGTGATATTTTATGATACTGTGTGATCCTTCATGATATTTGTGATATTTTGTGGTATTTTTTTCCGTAGGTTAAACCTTCTGATAGCCTTGTTACCTCAAATCCCTTGATATTTATAAATACCTAATTTACCTTTTTTGTATTTGTTTATAAGTTAATAGTAGTTTATTTGATTCAGATCAATGAGATATTATGATCTATATAATTATTTTCACGGTTTGGCTGAAATGCGGGTGTTGAGCAATCGCCATTACTGAATTTTTCATTTATTTCATCGAAGGCATGCCTACGGCATAATAAGATGCGGTTGTTCAAGTTTACCGGTATATATATTACTTATTCATGATGCAGTCTCATTAACGCTGCGAGATACTTTACAGACGCCACAAAACAGTTTTGTCGATCAAAAGACAAGCAATAATGGTTGGTCCAGGCCAAAAGCTACAGGATCAAAATAGATATCGGACGAGCTGTATGTATAAGTTGCATTAATGCACTATGTATGCTTGTATACCGTTATTCTTTCGTCTAAAAGTAGGTCGTGCTAATACCTTCTGGTATTGCAGAATAAGGGGCAACTACTGTATGCAACAACCTTCTACATAAAAATCACATAACGTTAGACTGGGGTAGGAGAAAACACAGTATACCCGATAGAGGGAGGAGCATCATTATGACAACAATTATCGTCTGATCACTTTCTCACGGCTAGGCGATACTGAAGTCTGGATGTGCGCCGTCGACAAAGATGCGCGCATTGAAGTTCACTTCTACCCATAGCGAGGCGTGACGAACCGTGCCTGGCACGCGGACCGCTGGATAGCGTTCTGAGCGATAATAACAGTTGCTACAATTTAAGCTGTGATCAAAATAATGTAGTTGCTGCGATTGCGGTTTAAAACTTATTTTTCCGTACTTTTTAAAAACGGCCATAACTTTGTCACAATTGAATTGAATTTCTCTACACATTTGCAAGTTGGTGTGGATATGGCTACAGTTGCTGTGCGTAAAATTTCAGACCATTCTGGTAACTTCTGACCGATTTATGACGAGTTTAAAGCGTTATCATTTTAATCAGAACACGATGAATATTAAATGTTCTTTACATCTTGATCTCAGACAGTATAAACAAATTGGGTTGTATTGGATGATCTTTTACATACGTTATATTTATTTATGTTTTTAAAACTATCGTTATATTTGACAATGTTATTATTCTAGTCAACATCTCCAGGCCATTCAACGAGCCCAGGGGCCTCATTTACATACATTTCTTTAGATTTTCTGAAATCTTATCCTGACTGAAATTTAAAACAAATTAAATCCGATCGCCGACCGCCGTGACGTCATCATTCGGTTCGCGCGCGACCGTGCGGAGTTTCCAATAAAAAAGATAAGATTTGC
>JAQIWG010004486.1:0-15946 GCA_034695025.1 Chamaedrilus cognettii | reverse complement strand
ACTTTTCTTTTCCGTGTGCAGACTGAAGAACTATCGAGCGGGGGGAGAGGGGGGGGGAAGGGTGTTTAGGACGGAAGTTTTTTTCCCTCAAAATTATGTCAAAACAATAATCTTTCTCTCTCCACTAACTGACCACAAGTATTTCAAAATGAATGGTTTTCGATTCGTTGTAAACTGCGGGAATCAAAACAGATCCATACCCAACCTATTTCTGGGATATGCGAACAGAAACTTCGACCAAGAAATTACAATGTCAAATTAAATGCTTGCGTTTCTTCAGTAACTTACGGTTCTTTATTTTCATGCCATTCTTAACAGAGTGGGGGAACCATGCATCCTTCCCCCCCTCCCTCCGTCAATATTAGTCCTCACATCCAAAGGTCCTTGCACGCTCTCAGTTGGTCCCTTCTAACGAGAGTCTGATCGATAGCCAATTCAAAAGGAATTTAGGATCACGCAGCGGTGCGATACAGGGGAAAGAGCGATCGTTACCTGCTAGATTCAATATCAGCGTCGGTCGATACCAAACAGCATCTGCAGGGCCGTCAAAGGAACTTCGATGTCACGATTCAATATTCACGCCTCCAACGCTATAGTAGGTGTATACACATGGTTACCATTTAAATGCTAGTTATAGGCAATTCATACTATTCTGACGTGCCTAACTTGCTATTAGATTAAGACAATAGTTCTATTCGCGATATCTGCTTCCAATAACTAAGAACACTAATACTCATGCTATCGACTGTATAAATCACTGTCAACGTCTCAATTATTGGACATATTCGCGACTGAAGCCATAGGCCACACGTGCCTTCAGGAAGCTCCGATACATTTCTTTCGCAGACGCGTTTCTACAGACTATTAGCGTCGTCCTGTCAAAACGACAGCGCTTACAGTCTTGGATTACTTTTGTCGATTCGTGAGCCTCTCTACAATTATACCTGTACACAATAGCCTATGATGTAGGCCGCGTCAAAATCACAACTCGTGTTAACCCGTCGTCTTCATTAGGCAGGCTACACTGTGTAGGTCAAGAATAATTCTAGAAGGACTACTTCATATTATGCCGGTGCTTAAAAACACTCGACTACAGGCAAGTTCTTTCCATCTCATTATTCTAATTAAGCGAGCGCGTGGAATAATTGCAAGAAGCACTTCATTGATTGCGGATTTTCTGCGAGAGACTGTACAGTGTACAGTGCACATAGGCCGTGCAGCCTTGACTCGTTGTCTTGCGAAGTTGCGCGTGATGCCTATCGTCAATTCGCGCGCTGCGATTTCCGCAGCGCGAGACGCATCTTGAATCAGGAGCTTTGTCTCTTTATCAGGAGTCTCCAAATCAAATGCCCTACAAAATGTCAGACTGTAGGCATACGCGAGCACCAAGGGAACGCTGGAACCATGAAAGGCGGTATCGCATTTTTTAAATTTGAGGGGCGCCAGTATGACAATTAAAGCATAGAAAGAAACCTGGCGAGTAGGGGCTAAGAGTAAGACTATCCTGTTGTATCAAATTGAGCTAGTCCTTTGTAAGTTTGCATTCTGCGCGGATAATGATGTAACGGCAATACAATAAATTACATGAGTTAAGACAACTTCTGGGTCATGGGATATGGTTAAAGTCAGCCCCTTAGCTATAGTCTACATCCGTGGCAGATTAGTACCATTGGCTAATTTGGAAAGAGCACGATTTTTGATGTCAAAATAAGTGTAATCACTGTCTCAATTACATTATTAAAATCGATTTGACAGATCAGCTTTTCTTACTAATTTTCTCCTCCATTTTTACTACAAATCTAATTTTGGTCCATCTTTCATATTCAAATCAAGCCGATTTTGTCAATGCGCAGTGTTGTCTTAGTCCCTTATTCATCGGATCCACGTGTCAATGACCGCCAAGGATCAGAGACAGACCTCGCTTGATCTTCGAGTGACGATTTGTTTGGTGGATTCCTTTTATCAGCCGATCCTATCTCCGCTTATCACGCCGTACTGACAAATATTTGCGCCGCTGCCTCGTTAAAAAACTGCCTTTGCGCCTGTAGCTCAAGCTGCCGCAATAGGCATAGGCAGAAGCAAATAATGAAAAAAGAGTGGGTGCAATGAAGTGCGGCATTGAATAAATTTGGGCTAGCCTCAGTGGCGGTTCTACATGGAGGCCAAATGACACCGGGCCTCCCCAATGGCCTACCATAATTTTTGAGAAAGGCCGCCCCAAAAATCAAAACCTACCGGCACTGCTAAAGTATTGTGTATGTTATGAGAAAATGAAAGAAAAATACGTAGGCATCCCCCCTCCCGACCCCCCCCCCTCCCGCCCCCCCCCTCTGCTAGTGGGTTTGCCTGGTTTTGTCCACCCAAGTGTCACCGGTCGACGGCAACCGTTAGCTTCGTGACATCCACGCGGCTAATAACTAGTGAATAGGCGCCCTGGACGCGTCAACCATCACGCCACTCTGACAGCAGCCAACGCTCGGCCGGGCAGGTTCGCCGGTCTGAGTGGGTGTACACAGCCCCACGCGGCGGGAAGGAGCGCTTCCGGACTCATATCATGGCGTCAGGGGGGATCAGAGTTGTGGGCTGGACTTCATTTCTGGAGGGAGAGGGGAGGGGGCTGTGAATTTACGACTAGCCAGCCCAACTAGCGAGCGGGGTGGGGAGAGGGATATTAGCGGACGAAGATTTTTGAGGTTCTCAGTGGTTGTCATTTTTGACAGTCCTAGGTCCTTATGCAAGCTAGCAAAAATTTAGCGGGGCTAGAAAATTTCGTGGAGCGGTTGGGCTTTTTGACCAAAAATGCTATGTCGAAAAATTATAAAAATTTCTTGAGGGGTTTCATATACATAACCAAGGATGTGTGCAGCATATAGCGCGTGGCTTAATCGTCGACGCCGGGGGTGCGCGGCATGCGAGTCCGTCAGGACAATTAGACACCTAAGCCAATAGGGAATAAGAACGACGCCGAGATAAGTCCGCGATCAACTTGTCGGGATATATTTGAAAGCAAATGCCGACATTGATTCTAGGATTTTTAGTCGGCAGCTTAAAATACATCAAGCATATGCGTAGCTTCTATTACGAATTACTCGAAATACTGGGCTGCAGCGTGTAGCTAAGTGTGCTTCCTACGTATTCTACGACCACGGAGTAAAAAAGTATTAACGTCTGCTTTTTTATGCTTAATATTTGAATCTCAAAATTCAGTTTTGCATCGGATATCAGAAGAAAAGCATCCGTAAAAATCTTACCGCCCAACAGCAACCATGGATTCAGAGTCTAACATTACTAAATCACATTTTGTAAATATGCGTCTGTGAAATAAGGCGTCTTTCTTTGATTCAACAAGTGACACTTAGCGCCAAGGTCCTGCACGTGAAGACTGGTGGATACGTCGCTGAGTGCAGTGGCTAATGAATATACACCATCGCCCCTTTGAACAATCATTCATGGTCAATAATTTTGGTCATATCACAACTATACTTCTATATTAAGTCCGTCTAAATAACGTCAAATAAACGCAATTTTAAGCGTAAAATCTAATTTAAAAAAATCTCTTTAAATAATTATTTATCTGCACAATATTCCATATCCTGGGGAGGAAGGGGGATCAGGCTATCAAACTTATCCCTCTAATTTCAGAATAAATCCTCATTGTTAAAGTAACCTATGCGTGTAAACTTAAAAGAATGCTTGTTACCAATGCAGCCTAGTTAGTATAAACTCTACTCAATCTTAAAAGCCTGACGGTCTCTTCAAATATTTCCTATCGATGAAGAGACTGAAACGGCAAAGAAACTGAACAGCCAGACCAGCGTTATAATTATAATCAGCTCAGACCGTTGACTTATGCGATGCTCTTTCCTTTACGTGGCGCGGTGCAACTACTCAGCATTTAGAAACTGCTCAAGTCTACAACTTGAAAGCGTGGTCAATTTTAACGCGTAGTTCTGTGTCTGCCGGTTTAAAATTAATTTTGTTGCTCAATGTCCATCTACGTGTAAGTTGTCTAATGCAAAACCGTCATTTTTGGCGCAATAAACATGTAGCTTACGCCTGCTAACGTAACTATGAGTCAGGTAGTTTTCTAGCCGGTTCGGATGAATTTGTTGCTTGTACTTTCGCATGTAACAACTACCCTGCTAATAATAGAATGGCACCGCTTCGCTCCGTACGATAAGCGACATCGCAGCCAGACAACTCCTTCGAAACGCTTGATTTTAATGAATTCAATTTCTTCAACAAATCATCGACAACAATTTCGTGACCGAAATCGCTAAAGGAACTCAGCTGTGATTAGTTTGAACGATGTAGGGGCTCACTTCAACATATCAGTCTACATTATAAGCGGCTGCCAGCTCATGATGCAGGTATATCATTACTATGTCATGTAGTAACAAACTCATAGTAGCCCCACTCGTGTAGAATATCATTAAAATCGTACTCCGCATAAATTGATAAAGAAATCACCGAGAAACTATCGAATAACGAAATCCTATTGAGAATCTCGCATAATGAAGGCCTAGTAGTGTTCATTTAGAATAATAATAACAGAAAATGTTTCATTTACACCTAATGGTGCATCTCTTTACTACACTGTACATTCATCGATTATTGCGGTCATAAATACACAAAATAGCTCGTAATAAGAGGTAGTTAAACGGCAGTAGGCTGATGGCAGATATGGCTTTACCATTGCTGTTAAACCACTAGTATTCAGTGAATTTAGAAAAGCATGCGTCGATTGCACAGGATACATTGTGTATCGTATGTGTATCATATTGTTGCATTTTGATCACGTTGATAAAATCAGATAACGCAACGTTTGAAAACGGTCCATTAGTGATTAGCGCTTAGCAACATTATCCATTTGGCTATATGCGATAAACCTCAAACTCCGTAACAAACAGCCCAAGCAAAAACTTTCAAAAACAGGCATTCAATTACAAATTCAAGCTCAGTCAACAGTCGTAGCATTACAACAATATGACCAAATCAAATTCAAGCATGAACAAGGCAGCCAAAAATACAGTCCTGCAGTCAATGCCATTCATCCAATGCAGACCCATAAGGTACATTTATAACGCTAACTATCAGCAGCGGCGTAGCTATGTGGGGCAAGGGCGGGCGCGTACCCCCCTTACCTCCGTCTGCCCATCGAATTCATCCAGGTCCAGGACCCTTTTTTTATAAAGGGCATGAGGAGACTGAATAACTACTCTGCACATTCTTTTGAGATCTTAGCTTTTAATCATTACGTTTGTTATTATAAGAAACCTTTTAATTTATTCATTTATAAGCTTCTCTGCAATTTGTATATGCTAATAAATTCAATTGCCCGTGTAAATCGGGTCAACTGTAGTCGCGAATTGGTTGAAGTTTTTTTTACCCCCCCTTAATAGTAATACCGGGCTCTTACTCCAAGTTGGCATAAATTGGAGACCTCTTCCTCTAAAAGTTCTCGCTACGCCACTGAATATTTGTCACTTTTCTTAACAATTGCTTCATTATTTGAACCCTTTGGCGTTTTTCGATGTATTGCAACAGTCTAAAGAGTAGTATGCATCGCTATGCCTGCAGAGGCAGGACGGCTTTCAGCATCGACGCTCTTCTAAAATGCATCTTCAGCAGCTTCGTCTGAAATAAAAAAAATTTACTGACAATTTTTAAATTAACAAATCAGTTAATTTCATCATAAGTATTATTACTTATATTATAAGTACTATTATAAGTACTATTCACGCAAAAAGCGTAGCAAATAAGCACAAAAATGCGATATGATATAAAAAGTAAAGAAAAATATAGCAGTGCTGTCAATGTGTCCACACAAGAACAAAAGTAGTACAAACCCTTAGTTCTATCCTAAGTCATGATGGATTCAAAATATTTATTCAGGCAATGCTTGCATCCATTTACTTTATTCTAACTGATCAAATGAATCAGAGTCAAATTTAAATCTCAGAAAAATTGATCAGATCGAAATATCGGCGCTCCTTTTTCTTTTTCTTGTTCGATCAAACCTGGCTGTCGGTGAGCCGCTGCAGGTGTGACCAGACGTCCTCTCCCACGAGCCGGTACAGGTCGACGATACACTGCACGCTCGCCTTGCGAACGCTAGAATCCTCGTCGTCAAACGCCTGTCACAAGCAATAAAGTTTACGTGGCGAAATTACATCACACCCCTGCTGAATCAATAGGCGACCACGAAATAAAAAACTAGTCCATTGATATGCATGAAATTGGGGAAGCTACAGATCGTAGAATTGATATCTTTTTGAGAGGGATACTTCATAACATGCCACCTGAACAAAATAGCAAAAGAGATGAGGAATTTGTAACCGACGATCGATTCCCAATAACAACAGATCAAAGACATTGTTAATGTTTTATCACTGAAGTGAAAAAGAATTGAAAAATATGAATCAGTAGAAAATGAACTGCCCAACGATGACCACTGATATTCTTTGTGCGATGTTATTGCACATGTACATGCACTTGAACTTCTAATCGCAGAAACGTCTCAATTTTTACTGTAATGTAATGATGTCAAAAATATTCACATTCTTAATACCTCATTGGTTTTGCTGCATTGTAGTGAAGAAAAATGGTGAAAAAGGCTTCAAAATAGAAAAACAGCAAAATCGTGCTAATGCATTTTAACTAAAAATGCATTTTAACGCAAAGTCCCAAAGTCTAAAATTCTCAGAGTCCAATAGTCCTAAAGTCCCAGAGTCCCAAAGTGCATTTTAACTTAAATACCCGACAAGTAGTTAATCATATCACATTTTATCTTATAAATCTTATCACATTTTAAACAAAAAACTAAAAAGCTGAGATTGTAGTTTCATGCACGGGAAGATAGGTCCATAGCTGATGTGGCCAACGCAGATGTATGGGACAGAAGCAAAACCTACCAGTAGCAGGGCTGCTACGATGCGCCCCAGCAGCTCCCTCGAGGGCCCCGGCTCGCCCTCCAATCCCCTCAGCTCGCGCTGCGTCAGCAGCAGCGTCGCCATCTTGACCGGAAGTGCGCCGCCGGCACTGATGACGTCATCGATGACGTCACTGAGGATGGCGAGGCGATCACGTGATTGGCGCGTGCCGAGGAGCATCGTGACGCACTCGTCGGCCAATAGGGACGCTTGCTGGAAGGCGTACAAATGTACTGATGATACAATAATAAATAAAATGGACTAAAAAAAAAATGCATTGTGGTAGTTCTATTGACACTCCCAATCCAATTCAAAGTCTAAGGCTGTCCAGATCGAATTGTTTTTATCACAGTCATATCCTACAAACATCCATCCGATACTACTAAATATCGTATACAAGTTATAGTCACCTTGATTTTATGCAATAAGGTAGACATTGTGAGAACCTGTGTGACATGTATTGATAGGAGCCTTGTTGGAGCAAACTATGGCGTCATAGTGGACCATAGGGATCCTTAGGCAATCCTGCAATTAAGCCCTCGTATTTTATTTCTTTAATGTCTGTTCATAGGCTGTGTTCATTGATAAACCCCCCCCAATATTGAAAGAATTCAAAATAAAAGAAATAAATTAGCATAATAATTACAGCTACTCGTATGTTAACTGTATGTAATAGCCCCATGATTACAGTCAAGCGCACCTACCCATTGCAGGCCGGGGAGCAAAGAATTGGCTTGCAGCCCAAAGCTCCAGGGGCAAGTCGTAAGAGGCGACTAAAGAAGGGGGAGCGGTTCTGTGCCGGCTCTCTTGCACAGAACCGGACTGCATATAGTCTATAGTGCTACACACGGTCTCAAAACTACAAAAAAAAAAAAATCTCTCACATCCCCTCGGCCCGTTGTAGCGAGCAGGGTCCGCAGTACGGCCGCCAGGCTGGGTCGGGTCAGGTCAGAGGCTCGGTCCGGCAGCAGCTCCACCAATGACTGCATCGCACGCTCACGCTCCACCGAACTGTAGCCAAGGAAATCAAGCGCAAAATAAAGTATCCTTGCATAAAATGTATTCCCATGACAAGTGCTGTCATGGCTGGTAGACCTAGTAAATTTAGGTTTAGGCCTTTGGCTTTGTTATGGCGAAACGGTCTCGAATCCATTTGTAATTTTTTATTATTCATATCACAGTAGCAGACAATGCAACGTCGACATTTTTACATGGGCTAACAAGGAACTTTTGACAGAAGCAAATTTTGTCAAGCTATGTAGATCAAAAGCCATAATAATTATTATTATCGTATTGTACTGCGGGTGACCGGTACATTAATAAAGTTGATGAATCATTCAAATATACTTGCACACAGTCACATGCAGCGTTAAACCCAGCTTCGACATTCATCATCTACGCCAAGTGCATGTTCAAAGCCAACCCACCTTGCATTCTGGTCGGACAGGGATCGCACGATGCTTGACCATTTCTTATCCTTCTCCACCAATCCACCTAACATCGCGCATCCTGCCTCCACTTCATTTAAAAGCGGACCACACTTGCTCAGTTCCGGACTCGCGTTTCCGCCAGTCCTGGACTCCATTCCAGTGCTCCGGGGATCGTCCAGATGAATCCCGCTATCCTCCGACTGTTGATCTCCCCTCCGGATTTGACTCAGCAGCGGCCCGTGACGTCGACCCCTGACGTCATCCAACTCCACGGACATCGTATGCGTTTCGAAATCTATGCGCGATAAATTTTGATCCGAATTGACCGAGTAATGGCGATCGGACGCTTTTGGAATTTCCGCTTTCCGCAATGCGTCGCCACTTGGAATTGAAATATCATTAGAGAGGACGTCTGCCTGCGCGTTCAATGCATCCTGTAATCTAATCATTTTTCGTGTTTCAGGGGCATCGACTTCGGATTTATTGAGATTGCTCCTATGATGGGTGCCATGCTTCGCGACATTTGATTCCAAAAGATCACCGGATAGCTGAGCTGAGCATGCATGTGCATCGGATTGGCTTGTAGAATGGTTGGTTCCATGTAGCTCTTCCTTCGGTTCAACACGGTGACCTAGTTTTTCATGATATCGGTGTGCTCTGGGTTTTGATTCCACGTCGGACATGTTATCTCCATTGTTTTTTGAAGACTTTCTGTGATGCGATCTGTGTGAAGAATTATCTGATCCTACTTCTTCCACTTCTCGTCTCCTATGCCCCCGCCTTTCACCAATAGCATCTTGAGATTCATCAAATTCCATCATTTCTTGTGTTTTTTTGACACTGTAGTCGGACACACTAGCATCATCTGATTCACAATCACTCCTGTGCTTTCTGTGCTTTTCCCTCTTAGGCTCCGGTGTTTGAGTCCCATCACGTGACGAGGGACGTCGTGCACTTGATGATCCGCCGTCCGAGGGAGTTCGGCGGTGATTCCCTGAGCGCCTAATTTGGCCGGAATCGACGCGTTGTTCACCTGGGGACTTGAAGTCCGGAGCTTTTTGGTTCGGAGATTTGGGTTCGGGTGAATTTGCATCGGGAGATAAGGGAAGTTCTCCCAGAGTCATGATGCGGAAGTGAGAGTGAAGGGTCTTAGTGACAAACTCCTACAAATTTGACAAAAATTGACATTACGAATTACAGCGCAATAACTTTGTAAGTGGCTACCACAAATACAAAATAAGCCAAAAGTCAACGGCATGGCACGGTTTCTACGGGATAAAACAAGGCCATGATTCTGAAGAATAACACAATGAGAATCTTAACTATTCTTTATATAATTAGAATAATACTATATAATAGTAAAAACAACCATTGTTTTCTGATAACCAAATAGTACATTTATTTGTATATATGATGTTAGGCATAGTCCTTGCAGGATGCATAGAAGGCGATATCACGCAGAGGAAAACAGTCCCTGAGGCAAGATGTATAGAAAGTATGAATTGCATTAATCATGATAATACAAGTCCTGTGCCTTTATTATCAGTAATCATTCCAGGTGCATTCATATTTTATAGTCGGTATTCATTTGGCAGTCAAACGGTTTCATGCTCAGAAATTATATCAAAGCTCTTGCACTGTATAAGAGAATTGTCGTGTTAAACCCGGACCTGTAGGAACTTTGGCTGAGTGGAGAGAGCTTGAGAGAATTCTGGAGAGTTGAGGTTGAATAGGGCCACGAGAATTGCCTGGGAAGTCTGCCGTGAAACAACAAAAAGGAGCGTTGACTATCATGCATCCAGCATCAAAGGAGATTTCAGAATCATGCATCAGGTAAGTAGGCTATATCAGTATCGCATATCAAGTATCTATATCACGTAAAGGCTACGCAGATAAAAATTTCTCTGCAGAACAAACAAAAAAGAAAAGCGTAAAAGTGACTAAAAGTGCTAAATTCAACAGTCTGCCATGCGTTGATCATTAATAAATGAATTATCAAGCAAATGCATTGATTGTAAGTTTGACAAAGTGTAGCTTAATGTAATGCAACATGCATCGTCCAATAAAAATTGGACTGTTTTATACAGAGCGGGAAAAAGTCTTAAATAAATATATAAGATACAAAAATATACCTGGGTTAAATTTGTCTCAAATTAATTTCAGACGATCTGATTGGTCGAAACTGTGATGATGACCCAATTTAACAACTCAAACTACCTTTCGTGATTCGTCGTTCTTGGAGTCCATGGACCATACGCCAAGACGGGCGAGCAGCGCGCGCAACATGTCATTGTTGGTGAGCTGTGAGGGGTCCATGCTGAGGACGAGCTCGTAGAGGTAGTCCAGCATGGCCTCTCGCTCCTTCTGGTTGTGTGTTTGAGATTGGTCGCTCGCAAATCTCGCTATGACGGCAAACTGAAGGTCTTCCGGAAACGTCTCCCTGCAGCCATAATTTTGCAAAGATCAGCAAAAATATTTTAACAGCTATATTTCGATAATTTTTTATTTCAAAGCAAGAATACTTAAATAGGATGGGTCATGTTTCATATTAATGGTAAATTTATTCAGGATGCAGCGAAGAATGATAGTAGTTCGCTACAATAGATTATATAACCTGGTGGCTTAAAAACTGTTAGCCTAAACTTCTACAATTCATCATACAATTACTACAAAGTTATTCAATATACATGACAAAATGTTTACTGAATCACTATGATTCTAACCGTGTAGTGATTAATGAAAATTGATACAATTCATACCGCACAGCGTCGAGAGCGCGCGCCACTTTGTTCTGCACGGACCCTATCAGATCGACCCCCGTCTTGGCGAGCAGCCGCGTCAGACAGAGCGGCAGCCAGTCAGTGATGTCATCGGCGTGTGACGTCACGAAGTCGACGAGAACGTCGAGGAAGCAGCTGAAGACTTTGATCTGGGGGTCGTGGAACATTCGAGTGAAGATCTCCGTGAGTGTCTTCAGATCATACTGGCTGAAGTAGAGAGAGAATACATGGAGATGGTACATGGCAGCGGAAAATATACAGTTGTAGTTGCTGTCGCCTTTTTTGTTTCTTTCATTGTTCCACGGTTGATTCAAGCAATGAATGAGACAGTTCTAATGGGAGTGTGTATTGATTGAATACACCTTCAACATACTGGTAAACTGCGTAAATTTCATATTTCGGTAACAATAGATTAAAATTAAAGCAATAGGTTCAAAAGTTTCCAGGTCTCTATCTTCGGCGACTAGAATTCACCGTATTTTAAAACCGAACAAATCATTTAAATGTCGTTAAATTTGACAATTAGCTTTTACAATGATAACAATGGCAACATAATCTACCTCAGTTGTATATTTGAGCGGAACCAGTACTGCAGGGCTATGAGCCCGTTGCGCCTGCTGGCCCAGGATGTGCTGCGCAGTGACTGCAGGACCTCCGCCACATCCTAAACCAGTTAAGGATGCATAAGTCAGTTCAGGTGATCACTTCATATAATATAACCCCTATTACTTCAAAAGATCTAAGGCTCAGGGGGCTCATTTACGTAGATATCTTATGACAATCTTAGTCGTAAGATTGTCTTAAGAAAATCTTTGGTAAATCTTATCTTTTCTATTGGAAACTTCGCACGGTCGCACAAACCGAATGATGACGTCACGGCGGTCGGCAATTGGATTTTATTTGTTTTAAATTTCAGTTAGGATAAGATTTCAGAAAATCGTAAGAAATGTACGTAAATGAGGCCCCTGGTCATTATATTCTTGAAAATCAACAAGCATTTTGAGTGAAAAAAAGCTAATGCAGAGGAAAATAAATTCCGAGTAGCATCTGAAATATATCACTCAGCGCATGCAAGAAAAATTGGCCAAAAGTTTAGTTTGACACACATCGATGGGCACCTTATTCACAATCACAATTACATACTCAAGCATCGCAATAAAAATATTTATTCGTTAACTTATACGAACAAAAGAGAAAAGCTTTCTCTCTATCATTCATAACAAATTGCTACAATTGAACCCAAATCTAAGATTTATTGTCAACCGAAAGTGCAAAAATTTCCAAACCTGGAGCGAATTCTGCGAAGTATTTTTCTCCCCGCCCCCCGCCACCCGTCCCAAACTGCCGCTGAAGTCAGACCCCACGCTTACCCCGTCCTCCCCTGCCCCTCCCCTTCCCCTGCTTCCCCCGCTTTCCCCTTCGCCGTGCTCCCATTCGCCAGATGCTGACGACAACGCATTCGCTAGATGGCCTAGAGTTCTCTGTGGCGCACTGTGCTGGCGCGCTAAGCCTGGTGTCTGTAGAGTTTCTGGTCTAGCTGCTATGGAAGAAGCGATGGGGGTTAGGTAGCCATGACGCGGCGTAGGCGAAGCAGCTGCAAAACACAACAAAAGTCCGCAGCAGGATATAAGACAGATTATAATATCACAAGAAAAGGCCATGGCGTCAAGGTAAGCGAACAAAATAGAGGCGAGTGACGTCACAGGCTGTGGAAGCGATTTTAGACGATTTAAGAATTGACATTTAAATAAACATAAATTTGAAGCGTAAACTAGGATATGCTATAAATATTAATTGAATTTAAACAGCAACTGACAGTAAAAAGACAAATAGCCCAATTAACTTTGAAAGGCATATAATGGCCCTATTAAACTTGAGGAGCCGTATAGCTGGCGCAGAGGAATTCAGTAGGTTACTTCAGCATCGTAATTCGTAATAAAAACTATTTGTTAGGTATGAGACCTTGATTCGAACTCCAATAGGCTTCAAAAACGTTCAAATTATGAATGCAAAGACCGTGCACGGCTTAGCATAAATTCTGGCGCATAGTATGAAATATGACTCACGCAGCGAACACGAACCCTTTTCCACGCTCTGTCCCGCCGCCAGGGCGCGCCTGCTGCGCTGCAGCCTTTCATAATTGCTCCCCAGGCCCGTGACGTCACTCGCCTTCACGCTGACGTCATGCCCGGTCGTGACAACGCCATCGCCTTTTCTCGTAACGTCATAACTGCCAACATCGCCGCGTCTAGCCTGCAGGTATTCACTTGTGTTAGCTGTTGAATTGTCTTGGAATTCCCTGAAGGATATTTCCGTCTTCGATGGTGGTCTGGTGGTGGTGGGAGGTTGGTGTGAGGAGGTTCTAGAGCCAAAGTGTGGTGTTCGCGTCGTGCCGGCTGAAGCAGGGCGCGTTCTGAGAGAATTGTTGCGCGTGGCTGATGAGGCGTATGGAGATGTGTGTGTGATGGATGATGTGTCAACATTGGTGGCTATACTGGAAGCTCTGGGTTGACCAGCGGCACTCGGAGAATGGTCTACAAATCAGAACATGCTGTGTTAAAGTCTACAGTGTGAATTTATATGCAAAGTGAATAAAACAATTCAGCACGAAGTCAGGGCAGATCAAGACGAAGATGGATCGACAACACAGCGGAGGACCTAGAACCAAATGGCATGTCAATGAACAGTGCCATAAGGGCGATGTCTGACAGAGATGCTTGGAGAGAGCTCATTCGGCTCCATCGGCACTCACAGAGCTGACCGATGGACCAAAAGAACGAGAAGAAATATTAAACAGTACACTAAATGTCACGGTATACTGCGTTCGATAACCCTGTACTGAAATTCCAGTTAACTATAGCCAAAAAGAAAACTGAAAATGAAATTCGTTCGAATTTCAAGAAGGGTTATGGCAGGGGGCTTGGGGGCTTGGGGCACCCCAACCCCCCTGCCATAACCCTCTTTCTACGTTGCTTCATTTTAAATACAACGAACCACGTTAATGAATCATGGACCATGTTCAAACTCATGCACACAGTGATTCGAGCTGCATAATTCAGTTTTCAATGCGCTTACTATACATTTCAAGCACGCGACCAACCATTGATCAAGTTAGTCTACAGCTTAATTCCCTATGTCAATCGATTCAAATCACAATGTCATGCCTTGGTTATAAGCCACGGATGAATTTTAAGTAGCCTTAAAAAAACCAGCGCAGCTCGATTAGGCTGGTACTAGGCCAAGTAGCCATGTATAACATGTAATCGTGTTTGCCCCGTGGGCAGGTCACGGGCATTTCAATCAACACCCATAATATTGCAATCAGGGGCCATTCATGTTAATTTTTAAGAAGGAGGGGCCGCGGGTTTGTTCAACGGGACATGGGTTGATGCTGAAATGCATTTTTGAAAACGGCAACGGTACTGGAAATTAGTTTCAGAATCTGCAATAGGTTCATAGTGTTTGCGCTAACTGGTAAAGCTACCGTGCAGATTTAATGCTTCAAAATTATTTTCTTTCTCCTTTGAACATTCAGATTCAAGGGGCTGTAATAAACAATAACAGCAACAAAAATGTGTTATTGTTTCTGTGAGCTTTTCAGCGATTGTGTTGATTTACTGCAGAAAGAAAAAGTTTTGATAAACTTTGAGCAAAGTTTGAGAAGACTTAAAATATATGTGCTTTGAAATATATGTGCTTTTAACCAGGCGAACATAGGGTGCTTTTACATTAAGGACTGATTTCTCCAACACAAATTTTATGATGGTTCAGGATTTAACCTACCTCTTTGCATAGGCTAAATCCTGAACCACCATTAAATCCATGTTGAAGAAACCAGCCCTAACTGTCTACGTGACCTTTGACCACTTATGGATCACAACCTATAATATCGTATAAATCACTGAATAATAGCAGTTACGGTCACTGGACTCGTGACACACGTTCGCTCGGTGTCAAAGGGTCAAATCGATTGAACACCAATTTGTCGACACGAACCGGTGCGGTCAGGAACGTGCCTGTGTGGATTTTAAACTTCAACAAAACGCGACATCTTGTGTGACTTAGAATCATATGCAAAAATATACTAAAATCTGGGCAAACTAACCACGTTTGCGGTACGTAGTTCAAGCCGTTCTAGTTGTCGTCTTAATGTCAAACGCACCATATCGCCATATTGAGTTGTTATCTTTTGTAAAGTTTTTTCTGAATAATAATTTAAGTAAGCATCTGCATTGATAGGCAACACGTGGAATAGCAAACGTACATGTAGAGAGCTCTAAGACCCACGACAAGCGATCAAGGTCTGATTGTTTTGATTAGTTATAACAATGAACCCCCAAACCGCAACAGCATCTTTGTAGATCCACTACAACAACAGAAAGGTAACGAATTCTGCGTTAACATTTAAATGGTGACAGGCCACTGTTCTGAACTGGGCCCATTTCAGGGCCGGATACAATAATACCGACTAGAATGAGTCAATGATATTCTTGCAACGTATCAAAACATTTCATTGTGGGACATTCACAAGGTCGCAAAGCCAACTACAGAAGGCACTACGCCGGCCCACTACACAGAAGTAGTGGAAGCAGCAACTGGCAGTGTACAGTCATTCAAAATGATATGACTTGCAGGACCACCGGCGTTCGGCGCTGTCACTGTTGTAAATCAACGACGATTCATCACGCTGCCTTGTGCCACGTATTGCACGTGCCGTTGTTGTAAAAGAAAAATTGACCTCTAGCATCGACGGGTTCCCAGTCAACTAAATATTTAATAATCCTTCTTGCACTAATTGCGCACC
>JAQIWG010004485.1:0-15946 GCA_034695025.1 Chamaedrilus cognettii | reverse complement strand
TGACAATATCTGGTAACGTTGACAATATCTGGTAACGTTGACAATATCTGGTAACGTTGACAATATCTGGTAACGTTTGACAATATGTGGTAACGTTTGACAATATCTGGTAACGTTTGACAATATGTGGTAACGTTTGACCATCTTTTGCACTATTTTAATAGTCAGACTCAAGCTGAATTATTGGGCAATATTAGTCAACGCATGGTAAAATTGGTATTTATTATCGACCTAGTCCTATTCAGTATCAAAATATGTCATCCGGATGTTTCCTTCTCATTGCAGCTGTTGGAGGACTATATGCAGAGATCAGGGGAACTCTCGGACCGACTGGCAGAGCTCCGGATGACCTTGTTGTCCACCGATCTACCGGGCGACCTCCCGGGGGCGCGCCGGGCCCTGGAGACTCACAACCAGCTAAGGAGGACTATCTCCCGTGCTCCCGTTGAGGAAATGGGGGCCGAGGGGCAGCGCGTCGCGCAGCAGATTGGGGGGGGCGCCGGGGGGTTTGGCGGGGGTGTGGGCAGACAACAGCGGCATCCTGGTACACATTTTTGCATTAAATTTTTAATTCGTTTGCAATAATAATTTTTAGTTTATCTATGTCATTGCATTTGCATCGGATTTTGTATGTTCAAACTTGTTGTAGAATGCTCTATTGTAGTAAAACAAATAAAGGAAAGAAATGAAATTCGAATTTATAGAAAATCACAATATTATTTTAGAAATAGTTTGATTCTTTCCTCTCTCTTTGCCCGTTTGCCTAGGTGGCATCCAGAGTGCTGGAGGCTCAGGGGGTGCGCCGTCCCCTATGTGCCTGGCTAGCGTGGACTTTCAGTGCAGCGCAGTGCAAGTGTGCGCGCGTGTGGAGGGTTTGCGAGGTGCTGCACAGCAGCTGCTGCAGCTGTGGCAGACACACAAGCTGAGGCTGGAACAGTGCTTCCAACTGAGGCTCTTTGAGGCCGACGTCGATAAGGTGTGAATGTGGCAGAGGATAACATAAGATGGTGCTAGATAATGCTAGGTGATGTAACATACAGATTTAATGCTAATTAACTCGTTTATTTTCTGTGGCATTTTGTGATCTTTTTGACTTAATATAACTGAATATTAATTTTGTAAGGCGTCGATTGTCAATTTCAGTGTGATATATGTAGAACAATATTGTCCATTTGTAATGGTTTATATTTTACTATTCATGAAGTTAGTTTCTAAGCAGCTGAAGTTTTTTGTTTTATGTGTTTGTGCTTAGGCTGGTTGATTTGTGCAAATATTTGGATAGCTGCTTATATCAACAGAATACAGATCTAGAAAGTCATTTCTGGGTGATCTAACTGATGAATGCAATATACTGACCGATAGCTGAGTCTGTGACTTACGCTGATGATCAGCAAGCAGGCCTGCAGTCATCGATAATATTGGGCGAAATATTAATATGCTGTGCGTTGTTTATGTCCTAAGAATGACACTTTCTCTTTGTCAGATGATGGAATGGATAGCGAGTAACTCGTCCGTGTTTCTGGTCAACTTTACTCAGATCGGCTCCTCCTATGATCACTCGCTCGTGCTGCAGACCGAACATAGCCAGTTCGCTATGAACTCCATGGTACGTTGATGAATTCTGTGGTATGTTTGCTTCTAGTTGCCTGGATGAACTCTATGCCTCTAGTAACATCGATGAACTGTATAGTATGTCTGCCTCTAGTAACATTGATGAATTCTATAGTATGTGAACGTGACCTACATGTGTCTATGTGACCCAGAACGCCTATGTGAACGTGACCCACATGCTGACGGTGGCGCAGCGCCTCTGTGACTCAGGTCACTATGCCGCGCCCGCCCTGCGCGCCCGGGCGGCCCGCCTCGACTCTGATTGGGCGAGGTTCGCTGCCGCACTCGATGAGCGTAACACCGCACTCGCCCTCTCTGTCATCTTCCACCAGAAGGCCGATAGCGTGAGCGCCGCTCCACAGCTTTGATTACTGCTTACTATTTTCTACTCGCTCAAGTCGGGGCATAAATAATAATTGACATGCAGACCGGTGCTCCCTGGGCGGAACCCAGCTGAATTTATTTTCTATACTTTTTGTTGTTATTTGTTGCTTTTCAGTACCTGGCTGAGGTGGTGTCGTGGCGCGATCGCTGCGAGGGTCTGGAAGTGCCTGACGACATCAAGCAGCTGGAAGAGACTATCACAGGACACCAGGCCCTTTTTGAGCAGGTCAGCGAGTGACCTGACCTTGTTCCACCCAATCATGGTTTAGGAGAAATATTAATTTATTTGCTGTACCCGCTAAAATAAAGAGCAAAGTATGAAGTACGAAGGCACTTTCGGCTTGCAACATTAATTATTGTGCCTGGTGATGGTTTCTTCATGATCCAACCACTTTTATATTTCTTGTGTATTGGCCATTCCTATCCTCGTCCTGATTTCTGCTTCATATCTTCTATCCTCCGTAATTCATGCTCCAAGATATTTTAACTTGTTATTCTGCTCTGCATATATCCGACATATGTATCCACCGCGTTTAATTATATCCACCGCATATATTCACCTCATTTATCCACCGTGTTTATCTACCGCGCATATCTGCTGCGCATATCCACCGTCGCGCACGTGCAGATGAGTGGTGCGTACACGACGCTGTGCGCCGACGGCAAGACCCTCCTCGACACCCTCCAGATGCCCCTGTCCTGTCCCCCCGTCCCCCACGCTCCCCCCGACGACTCCCTGACGGCGAGGGCCGACTACTCCGAGGGCGCGTCACACGTCCTCGACGTTGTGCACGAGGTAAAAAACTCCGGACCCCCCCGGTCACTTGGCCATTCAAATTGTTTCTTTTTTTTATTATAACTGTTTTAAACATGGTACATATATATTTTGAAATATATGTCACTGACTTTCTATTAGTCATAAATTTGATTGTTACAATGAGTTACCGTGCAGAACAATTTATGCGATGATTTTAAACGTTCTGTTTTTTGAGGGTTTTGCAGCGTTCATACTTTTTTTGGCAGCATCCCTTTGATTTTCAATTAATGTTGCACAGCCATCACCCCATGGGGCAGAGATCCATAGATCCAGTGATCCATAGAGCCAGTGAGCCATAGATCCAGTGATCCATACTTCCAGTGATCCATAGATAGCACGGATATGTGGACGTGAAACGTAAATGATGATGATGATATGTTGGAGGCAGTGTACGAGTGATGTTGGTGGTGCAGGTGTTTGCCCATCACCGCCAGCTGGAGCAGCTCTGGCATCGAGGCAAGGTTCGCCTCCACCAGCGACTCGCGCTCCGGCTCTTCCAGCAGGACGTCAGACAGGTCTTCTTCTGTTTTTTTGTTCTTTTCTGTGAATCTACAGAATTTGCTGCGCACTGTTATTTGTGCGTGTTGTTGTGTTAAGGGCGAGGAATGGCGGAGAAGAAACGTATCAGAATAGAAAAGGATTCACTGTCTAAAGTTTTTGTTTTTCGTGTAAAGGTGTTAAAGTGGCTGGAGAACCACGGACTCGTGTTCCTCGATAAGAACACCACGGTCGGCAAGTCTCTGCAGAAGGCTCGGCTGCTGCAGCGCAACTACGAACATTTTGAGACTGTCGCACAGGTCGGTGGCCATTTTGTGTTTGTTTCTTTAAAGCCTCCGTATTTGCTACGCGTATATGGTTTCATGATATGTGTATTTATGCTGATTGGTATTGCAGGAAATTGATACTGCTGCAATTGGTTCTTGCTAAACTCTGTTGAGAGATGTTTCTAACAGAGTTTCTATATTGATTGGCGTTTGCTTGTCCTATTTCTGTTATTTTGTTGCAATGTTTCTAGCTTTCTTATTCCTCACTAAGCTCTTGTTGATATACTTATGGCCACCGCTGCAGTAATGTTGAACCTCAGCTTTTGTTTGTGGAGCCATGCAAAGAACCTGCCTGGCTATGCCTGGATGCGTGTGAAACAAAAAGGACTTAAGTTACTGGATACACTGCCATCGTTATTGTCTCATAGCTCTACTCAGTCAGGAGTATGACAATGTCATGCTGAGTCATAGTTGTTATCACAATGTGTCCTGTGCTGTTGGAAGAAAATGCATGACTGTTTGCTTTTGACTCAACCTGGATTTTTTATTAAAGCCTTCGTTTGTGACTATAGAGATTGAAGGAGAGTTTTAAAGCAAATGCCACACTTCATTGTATAGAAAAGGCTGCGTGTTCCTAATCTTAACTTATCTGCAAGAAAAACTGAGATTTGTTTTGACATAGTTTTTTGTTGACACCATTAGGGGGCAGAACTGAGGGCATGTTATGTGGAGAAGGGAAACTTTAACCCACCAATTTTTTGTGTGAAGAAGATCAAGTTAAATCTGAACTCTATATTATGCAATATAAACACACGTTGACGCTATACTGTAATCTGCACTGACCCATCAAATCATATTCTTCTAACAGGAAGGCAGTGTGCCCTATTACAAGATTGAGGCAGAAATTTGCATTGTAATCTTACGACCAGTCTGTCGTTAGACTCCACAAGCTGATTGCTATCAAAAATATCCAATGCATTTGCATTTTCAGTCCCCAGCAGAAGAAAGCTCCTCCTTCCCTGAATCTAAGACCTCTCTTCCTCAATTGTACTGCTAACTGCTCAGTGTAGAAGTAAAATAAGAGCGGAAGCCTCGCACAATGGCGCCTTGTCCCGAGCGCTAACTTGTGCTGGAGGCAGTTAACCCGTGTCACAGCTGACCTTAGGCGGGCGCTATTCTAGGTTAGCATGACGGCATGTGCACGTCAGTGCTTTGTAGGCCTGTGGAATACTGCGGCCCAACTAAACTGGACACGTCGCACTTATTATTGTGATATATAATAAACAATCTAATCACCGCTTTTGACCTCTGTTCAAATGCGTGACAAATATATAATTATTATTATTTCTATGGTTAGTGTATATATTGAACATTGTAGGCTAATAGATTTCTTGCTATATAATAGCGCAGGCCTTTTGGTATCTTGGCGATGTAATTGAGACCTTTGAAGTCCTGTTGTGTTCAGTGGTATGTGCTAACTTCTGCTTCACCTTGTTTCTGATGAACAATAATGTTGTAGAATACAGTCAAATACTTTCACACTTGACCATATCTAAAAATGTTACGTATTTTGCATGCAAGCATTTTGATGCCTGTGGCCTATGTTCAAAGCGCCCTCTTTCTGCATTCGATATTCTAATTTTATTGCTACAATGCACAGTTTTCCACACACTGGAGTTCAATTCAGGTCGATATGATTTATTCATCGAACACACGATATACACACGGTATCAACATGCAATTACATGATGATTTTACAATGTATAATAGTTGTGAGATATAGGAGGTTGCAGTTCTTTTGAAGCGCCCTGTATATAACATGCAGTTAGCGCTAGTCATGCTTTAAATTGCCCCGGGGCTACAACCGGTGAGACCGGGATAGAGGAATAGCAAATAGGTTTGCACTGACTGATTCTATTCAGTGGGGTCCTGCAGGGACATATGAAGCACTTGTGTTTTTTGTTGGGCTCTGTGCCTGCTGGCGGTTTAATGTCCAAATGATTGTTGGACTGAGGTGGTCCTACTTGGACGCAAGCCCTTTGATACATTCATTTAGATCATTGTGGTCTGGACATTGTGGCCCCATAACATTCTGTGCTGTTTGATTTAAATCATTGTCGTTGTCTAGGTAAATAATAATTGGTTTAGAGTCCGTTTCGGCGTCTAGTGACGTCATCGGGGACCTATCTATCTAGATTTCTTAGTGCGAGTGTGTTTGTCATTATTTGTTTAATTTCTCGCAATTTGTTTGATTTCTCGGTATGTTAGTATGTGTAATTTCAGATTCTGTAATAACAATTATTTAACTTGGACTAGATTAATTTATTTAATATCTAACTTCAGAAGTAGTCCCTCCTCCCCCCCCCCTGCATGACATCGGACCTAGTTGGATGGGAGGGAGTAACGATATTAGAGTAGCTGCGTGAACGATCGTTGGGTCTGTCATAAGAAGCCTCTGACTGACAGCCTGCCTACTGTGCTTAGTGTGCTGGGGGCGAAGAACAACGTTTAATATTTGGGGGAATGGGAAATGGTTGCTTTTAATTGAAATTTGATAACTGCGATTTCAATTTACTTCTCTTGCTCTACCCCCATTATGCTCCTCCCGCTGCAAACTCAAGAAAACAAGAATTGACTTGTAGCCCAGAGCTTCTCGGGCGTGTCATAGGAGAAGATTCAAAAAAGTGGAGCGATTCTTCGCTTGGTCTCGAGGCACTATGACGTACTCTCTTGATTATAATGTTTGATTGAATTAAGGGCGTCAGACTACCATCTCCCCCTCTCGAGTTTGAGCACAAATCGCGTCGGTGTTGTGTCCTGTTAAATAGTTGTATGTAACGCATTGTATCGAACACTGTAGGCCTATAATCGTAAGCGTTCCTATCTTAGCCTGTCATAATCGAACTGTCTGCGTACCGCTGCAGCCCGGGCTGAGATATACCGTAGTAGGCTAGTATGTAGCGCAGTTACACTGTTTGTTTACCGACCGTGCGGGAGTATCATCAGTCATTGAGTACCCCGTTCGTTCGCTCCGCTGTTTATTCCTCAATCGTCGAGCGATTTGGAAATATATTATATCGGTATAAAATCTTACGTCTGCGAGCATAGGCTTTAGGCCTGGTGGCTGTGGCAGCAGCGTCTCCGGATTAGTGCCAGGTTTTCTGCAATAGGGTCTACCAAGGCATGCTCTACCAATGAGGAATACAGTAGCGTTGATTCGTTGTATCACCATTGACATGTCGTTGTAAATCAGTGAAGAGTTCGACTCTGGTCGAAATGCGCAGGTATTTCATTTACATTTTGAACAAGGTCTGATGTAGTTTAGCACTTCTAGCCTGTCATTGTTGCAATGCGCTTTGCACCGCTTCAGCACAGGCCTACATGCGTGTGCAAGTGCGAGAAGTGAATTGACATTATGCGAATGCTTCGTATTCTGCATAGGCTGACGACGCGTTATATGCTTTCTCCTACAGTAGCCTACCGTCAGGCCGTCCAACATCGCTGCACTACGTTTCAAATAAAAACTGTTTTATTTGAAATTGGTTTCATTGCGTTCGTTTCTTGTCGTTGTCAGCCAAAGCTTAACGCCAAGTTTTATTTCTAAATATTTTATTTTCAATCCGGTGTTAGAAGGTAAATCGGAGATTAAGATCTTCACAATCAACGACGTGCTTTAAATAAAGCTTAGATCGAGCTAGCATTGAGCAATCGAGATGACGTCATAACGTCACCTCGGACGAAATCTTAACTGAGTTAGTGGAACAAACATATCGTTATCTGCAGTGTGGGGGCGTGTATGTAGAACAGAAATAAGAACGACAACCAGGTGACTCGTTTATGGCATTGGCTTCATTATGCAAACATAACATTCCACAACACGTCCATGACGACTCTGGGGATATTAAAATAGTTTGATGGCTGAGATGTTTTATGGTGGGAGGGACTTGCAATTATAGTCTTCCAACATGCTATTGCATCGGTGTGTTGATGCATTTAAGCGGTGAGGCGCAACAATGTTGGTTAAGGTCTAAAGAATGTGCTATACAGCGTATTATAGCCGATTTGAGAGATTTCAGTTGTCAATAAAAGGAACCATGTTGAGTCTTTTGAGGACATCGCAAACCGTGAACGATAGAATGGCTGTATTGTAGGCTTATAGTACTCTGGATGCTATGCGGCAGTGTTGGTATGTAATGGTCTGTTATGTAACATACATGTATATGTATGCAAGTGAACAGTTTTACTGTCACAAGACTTCGACAAGACAAGACAAGACGAGAAGTGATTTCTTGTCGCGTTGACACTATGGGCAGTATGTGCATCCCGTTCAGTGGGATATGAGAATAATAAATGTCTGATGTATGGACAACCTTCAAACGGTATGTGCACTGTAGTAAGGAGGCTGCGGGTTCATAATGATATAGTGCTCTATAATAGAAGTTGACCTCGAACCATCGTTTATTTGCTTCTCTATTTATTGAATGTAAGAGGAGAATCAGAGAAAAGAAGGTTGAAGGCCGCAACTAGACTTGTGATGGGAGGACGATGAGAGAGTGAGGAGGTTTGAAGATGTAGACCTATATATCCAGTGCAGATGACGCAATACCCAACACAACATCGCCTGCACTGTGTTCCAATCACCAAACAATCATCGTCGCTGTTCTATATATAGAGCGATTGTTCTGTGTAGAGACTTAATCATTGAGTGTTGATGGTTCAAGTAGGAGGGAATGAGAGAAAAAACTTAGCCGAAAATTGAAACCTAACCTAGACCTACAATAATTATTGTTGACATGAATCTAATGAAGAAGAATGTCATGTCACCTGGAGACGTCGAGTGATCGAAGATGCGCTGAGATGATTTAGATCAGAGGTGACCGAATAGGTCTGCAAAAATATTAAAATCAGAAAGTTAATATATTCTAAAAATAGAGCAATCGTAGTTTTTTAGTTATTCGCTTGAGGATAAAGCCTCAACAGCCGGGATCAAGTGGTGTAAGGGCGCGGCTGCACTCTGCTCCTGACAGACTGAGCGCTCAGAGGCTATAGTGACATGAGGATTGCGTTATGAGCCGTGCAGCTGAGAGGCAACATGGGATGCGCCGCGACTAGACTGAAGATGCATCATGGGATGCGCCGCGCTAGATAATAATCTACATAGTGAAGGCCTCCACTACGCCAATGATTGAATGATTGAGTAGTTGGATTACACCCCTCCCCGCTACGACGCATTGATGCTGAGTCAAAGAACATTTAGTTATGTGTTGTTTTGAAGGTGTAGTTAGAAGCGCTGCTGATGACTTGCAGCGTTAGACATCTTGTCATTGGGGCATTCAGTCTGCTGTTCAAATCGTTCTTAGTGGAAAATTTTGTCTCAATATTAGGACTGTTTTAGTAATTCATTATAGTTAAGTGATGCTATTATTTAAGTTTAATTATAGTGTTTGAAGAAGCTCATGACACGTACATTATCTTGGTTCTTCCCTCCAAAACCGCTGGATAATATTGTAGGTTGCTGAAACCCTGAAAGGGGACACATTGCAGTTTTCTGGCACTCATTTCTCTCATACTCGCTAGAGCTATCGCTTCAACGTCACCTCACAGACCATTTGACAGCTGTCAGATCTTTCTGACAAGCCCTTTGCTGCCGAGGAAGCATTCCTCTATAATCCACAACGTGACACGCTTGCGGTCTGTGACCTCAGCGACCCCTCTTTGATCTGGACTGAGTGCTGCTGTGCAGATGTTAGAACCCAGATCCACCACAGTATGTGGTTTTCTTACCGCCGCCGTGGCGCTAAACTGAAGCTATGTCAGGGGGCTCAGATAGCGGGGACTGTGAAAACAGTGACGACCTTCAACAAGAAATCTTTTAGAAGGAGATCAAGCCGTCATTATTTTATTCAGTAATTGAGGAATGTTATGTTGCGCGGTCGAAATAGAACTGTGTGGTGCAAACCTATTTCTGTCATACGTAGACTCGTACGTTTAGTTTTTTGAGTTTTGATCGGATAACTATAATAGACCAGCTGGCCTGCGATACTTCAGTCGTTTGTGAATTTACAACTATGGAGATACGCGCGTTGTAAAGAATAATGACAAGCTGCCGAGTCTAATTCTTGCACTACTTAATTTTATTAGTTATTAGTTATTCTTATTCAATTAAGACATAATCCTTCATCGTTGAAGATATTCATGGTGATATGTGGCCCTGACTCCCAAGTGAGTTCCACTGCAGAGAGATGACATGTGTGTTATTGACATACAACGCCGCTAAGCTTTGAGAGAGAGAGTTTTTGAGGACAGATTTTCAATCGTTCTATGCAAGAGAGGTGATAAAATTCTTCAAATATTTTATTTTAGGCACACACTGCGAGCGTGTGCGTGTATAGAGCATGGAGCGTGTGTGTTTGTTTGGACTCTTATTGGGTCATCATTAGTGGATGTGAGGAAGGTCTGCAAGAACCATTTTGCAGAACTTCTTCATTTAACAAAACGGGATAATGAATGATTTATGCCGTAGTGCTACAGGTGTGATTTGTGTAGGGCTCTAAATTAAAGAGGATAGGACACATGAATCATTACATGCAGATGGTATGTTAAAATTCTGCTTAATTTTTCTCTAAGATAGGCCTTCCGTGTGCTGTAGTGCAGTAATCATCGTTGTTATTACTTAATGTGATGCAGTATTTGAAGACTGCTAGCACTAACATAGATCTGGTATCTTATCCCGGCGGTGAATATGAAAAGGTTGCCATGTAACCATTTGCCAGTGTATTTCAACGCTGTATAATTTATGCGATATGGCCTGCGGGCTGTGCAGTGAGTGTTTGAACCCCATTCAGTCATTCCTATGTGCATGTATGCTGCTTCTGGCTGTGTGAATGGAGCCGATAATGAGTTGCCCTTCTTTTACTATGCAGCAGACAGAATGGTGGTGTAGAATGTGAACACTGAACGCTGTGGGGTCACTCTTTGTGCATAGTTCAACCGCTTTTGACTGGAGTTGTACAGCCTTCATTTGAGTTGCCCAACATAGATAAAGTGTAGAGAGAGAGACAGTGCTGAGTTTTAATGTTGGGTCTGGCAAATAGGAATGTAAATACATTTAAATAGTGCATCGATCATGTTGCGATCTTGACCTTGGCTCCAGGAAACGATAGCACTTAACCGAATGCCAACTCGACCTTGAAACTGGTGTATGAGCGCCACAGAGTGTTATAAAATATTCTGAATTATGTTATGACTTGAGATAGGACATAAATTTTTGATATAATGTATTAAATTTATATTCAGTAACATCCTAGATGGATATTTTAGTTTAAATGCATTTGCGGCTTTGCAATAGCCGCTTTGCGGCTTTGCGGCTTTGCGAAAGCCGCTTTGCGGCTTTGTGAAAGCCACTTTGCGACTTTGAGACTTTGCGTCTAGTTTCTAGCAATTTCTAGCAATTTGCTTATATAGTTAAAGAATACAAGGTTTGTGAAAAAAGTGTTTGAAGGGTACCAGATTTAACCTTTAGTTGGATATTTTAGTTAAAATGCATTTGCAAGATGGCGCTATTTTCAAGCGTCTTTCATCAGTTTTCTTCACTAAAATGCAGCAAAACCAATGAGCTATTAAGCAGTGCCCGGAGACCCAAAGTCTTATAGCCTATATATTTTGTTGCATTGTGTGTTTAAAATAAAGAATTCACAATTTTACATCACAAACGAGTTAGCCACTTTTTATTTCTTGTTGAGTGTGGCTAGATGTCAGTTTTCAACAGTTTTAAATCAACAGCCAATCCGGATTCATTTTTGTGTTGGTATTATAGTGTGATCTAACACGCCTAGCGCTAATCTTACATTCAGGCCAGATCTAGGATTAGATCACTGCTTATCTTTGCAATATCGACGATCGACAGGTTTTGTTGAAAGCTCTTGTGCAGATTGCTGTGAACATGAACAGTTTCTGTGTTCAAGGAAATGCCATGATACAGAGTTCTGCCGGTCTGTTATATAGCACTATTGGGCCACCAGTTATTGTTATTATGGTACTTGAGGTTTCTCAAAACTCTAATTTTAATGACTGTAGGCTAAGTGTTAGAAGACTCATTAGTGATACATGTTTACTATGATCATCTCTAGTTATTTCTGCCCTTTGATGAGCATGAACGCTCACACTTCTTCGTCCAATTCGATATGTGTATATTTTAACATACTACTTGAGAAATAAATCGGAAAGGTTTTTTAATGATTTATTTTCCTGCGATTATAAATGAACTCAGTCATTAAAATAGCGTGAAACACCGTGTCATTTAATTAAGTATTTTATGGAAAATGAATTATGAAGACATAGTTCCTATTGTGGATCAAGAAAAATGTCCTACTAATTCGCGAAAATAATTTTTTTTTTGTTTTCCATGTGCCCTGTCTTTTTTCTTTGAATCAATCCTGTCAGAGCTGTCCCTTCTGGTGCACTGGAATAGGCCATATTAAATTGAATGCTCCGTCATCACCATAAAATCAGTAGTTGAACTTCTAACGTTGAAGGATTAATATAAATTTGCCAAAGGTTTTTGATAAATGAAAAAAAATGTACCAACTGCCAGCAAAATGATTTTTTTCAGATTTTTTTGGCATTGGACGGATCAAGCCCTGTGTAGACCAAGGCATTTGTGTAATTCTTTAGCTCATTTTGATGTATGATTTATTACCATTATTTGTTATAAATTCCATTTGACATTTGCTGCGCAGAACACGGTGACGAATGCCGACAAGCTGCTGTCGGCCGCCGAGGAGCTTGCCCAATCAGGAGAGTGCGACCCGACCCAGATCTACAGCGAGGCGCAGCGATTGGAGGACCACATGAACGCCTTCCTCGCCCGTGTAGAGAAGCAGCGTCTGCTGCTTGACCTCTCCGTGACCTTCTACACCCATGCCAAGGAGGTGAGTGACCTTGAACCCTGATCTATTATTTACAACAGGTCAGCCGACAGATCTCTGACCTCTGCATCAATAGGAGTTTTCGTATACAGCGTATCATTATGCTCTAGTCAGCTGAGCTTATGGGTTGAACTATATTCTGCCACTTCGCTAAGCCTATGGCTTGACCTATATTCTGCGCAGCTGCTAAGACTTTGAGTCAATCTATATTCTCTCAATTCGCTAAGCTTATGAGTTGATTTGTATTCTGTTGTTCGGCTGAGCCCGTTTGTTTGCCTACATTCTCTTGCGCTACATCTAAGCCCATGGTTAAATTATATTTTGTGACTCAGCCGAGCCTATGGCGTGACCTACATTATGTCGTTCACCTGAGTCTATGATGTGACCTACATTCTGTTCTTCAGCTAAGCCTATGGTTTGAGGAGCTGACAGTGGAGTTGGAGAGCAGCGCAGTTGCTGACTCGGTGGAGGCTGCTGAGCAGCAGCTGCAGCAGCTTGCTGCGCAGCGCAGCGCGACTGTCGATGCTTACGACAGCACGATCAGCGAGGGCGAACAGCTGAGGGAACAACTCGGGTACTGCAGCGCTGCATGCTACTTCTTTTTTTGGGGATTTAGAAAAATGTTAGTCAAATGCCATGAATATAACGGTTTTTAAACTAATTTTTTTTAAAGGATGTTGAATTTAATCAGTGTTTTTTGGACTTCCTATGATGTATGCATTTCTTTATAGGCTTGCATAATATGGCTGAATTTACGAATGATAAAATCGCGTGCAGATGACTGTCAAATAGTCTGTACCGCATCGAACCAACTACTTTGATTTACACTGCTTGACTGATATTTAACTTTTTTGTTTCACTTCCAATTTATCGTTCCGAGAAGCAGAAATTACAAGAAATGATTCGTTGCTTGTGATTGGCTGGGCATGTTGCAGCCTCTTTTACGTCGAATCACAGAGCCTCGAGGATGGCTTTGACCAATCAGATCTCAGCAACATTGAGGGTCAGTAGATCACCCAATCACAGCACTCTATATTTGGTTAAGTCTCAGTGCGAGCTTTTTAAAATCTGTGAAGTTATTAAATCTTGGACAATTGAATGTTTAAATTCTGAAGTTTTTTGGTCAAAATCTAGTGTTTTGTGATTACTCAACGGTATTGTATGTATGTATGTATGTATATTGCACTTATAACGCACCAAAAATATGTCATGCAAACGGAGGTGAAAAAACATCATTTGCTTGAATCGTAGGTGCGCGAGAAGTGCAGCAGACTACATACAAAAAGCGGATTTAAAAAAATGAGTTTTAAGTCTGGATTTAAAGGAGAAGAAGGACTTGGTCGAGTTGATGTCCTCCAGTAGATGGTTCCACACGGCCTCGGACGCGCTGGGGAAGGTCCGTTGTCCGGCGGTAGACTTGTGTCCGGTCGGGATGGTGAGTTGGTGTTTTGTCGCTGACCGGATGGCCCGGCGCGTACGCGGACACGAGTTTGGCGAGGTAGCGTGGTTGACCGGTCGCCAGAACCTTGTGTGTGACGAGCGCGACCTTGTACTCAATTTGCTGCTTGACGGGGAGCCAGTGCAGGTCCTTGAGCACCGGTGTTATATGGTCACGTAAGTTCAACACAGACTGCAAGACTAATAGACAGCCAGACAGACGGACAGACAGCGGGGTGGTGTGTGTGTAGGTGTGCTGGAGAGACTACAGGAAGGACGGAGTACCCTGGAGCGACAGTGGACTGAGCGTAGGACACACAGGGAGCTTGCGCTGCAGCTAAGACTGTTTGAGAGCGACGCGCTGGAGGTGAGAGACTGGCACTCATCGGCTAGATACTGCTCCATTAAGGAATACACTCAAAAGTAGCTTGCAGATACATGATGAGATAGTTGTCAAAAATGTCTAGAGAATACATGATAAAGATTGTTTTCGATTTAAAGTGTCTGGAAGATACAAGATAAAGATACTTTAAAAAAATTTCTGAACGTACAGGGTAGAGGCAGGTGGTTTTCAAAGGTATCTTGAAGACATAAGACTAGGTTGACTCATCTTGTTATCTTGAATCTTAGTCAGATAGAGTCTTGAAGATAAGATACTGCCCACCACTGCTTGTATAGAGTGGCCAGTAGAATGGTCACCAGTATTATAATCACCAATATATACTGGCCAGTATATATGGCCAGTATATGTGGCCAGTATTGTGGCCAGTATATGTGGCCAGTATGTGTGGCCAGTGTGTGTGGCCAGTATGTGTGGACAGTATATGTGGCTAGTATATGTGACCAGTGTATGTGGCCAGTATATGTGGCCAGCATATGCAATCAGCCACCCTTACCTTACTTACTTAGCTCATTTATGCAGATAGACGAGTACATATTACTAATTCTCGCTTGTGTGCGTGCACAGCTGTGTGCGCGGCTGGCGCGGTGCACGGACGAGATGAGTCGTGCATCAGCGCATCAGTCGTGCGCGGACGTGAGTGCGGCGGAACAGGAGCTGCGTGAACACGGCGACACGGTGCAGGACCTCCAGAACGCAGTCTACGAACTGCTGCAGATGGGCCACGAGCTGGAGGAGGTAGGCATAGTGGCACTCGCTGTCGGTAATTTGTATTTGAGCTAGCGATTGTTTGGAAATGTTTTTTTAACTCAAAGGTGCTGCTGAAGTCGGTATGCAATCTGATATGATTTATTTCAAATCAGAGTTAAAAATGTTTGGTTGGTCTGATATGTTTTCTTGAGAACTGTGTTGTTATTTACAAAGGGGTCTGCATCAATAAAATGTATCATTTTGTTGATGTAGATCAAACAGAACGCAGTCATTTATGTCTTTGTTGGGAAATACAGCTAATTGGCGTTACTTGAACTAATGCATTAGTTTCTGTTTAAATGCTAAATTTATTTACTTGTAGGTTTTCGGTATCGTTAAATATTGTACAGTATATACTAATCTTGGATAGGAGGCAATAATCATCAGGCCCATGCACTACTCAAAGGCTTTCTGTATTTTAGACCCCTTTCCTCCGTACACCCCAAAAAAAAATTCTAATATTAATCTATAAAAATATTTTTTCTTTATTTTCTTCGCAGATTTTTGCTCGGTCTTGCGTTTCTCTACCGGGCTGCAACCCTGACGACCAATCACAGGATGCGCCGGCTCTGATTTGCTGCCTGCTCGAGTACCTGCGCGCCCAGGAGGCGGGGCTATCAGAGGGGGCGGAGCAACGTCGCCTTGCCCTCGAGCATGGTGTTCAGGTGGGGGGGGGTTGCGAAGCTAGGGTACCCTGCCGGCAGCTGTCTCAAAAGCTTTTAGCATCAGATTTTTACATTTGAGAAATTTCTTGGTCAATATAAGCTGTTATATAAGCCGTTATATAAGCCGTTATATAAGCCGTTATATAAGCCGTTATATAAGCCGTTATATAAGCCGTTATATAAGCCGTTAT
>JAQIWG010004484.1:0-15947 GCA_034695025.1 Chamaedrilus cognettii | reverse complement strand
ACCCAGGCTCGCCTACTACCCAGGCTCGCCTACTACCCAGGCTCGCCTACAACCCAGGCTCGCCTACAACCCAGGCTCGCCTACAACCCAGGCTGGCCTACAACCCAGGCTCGCCTACAGCCCAGGCTCGCCTACTGCCCAGGCTCGCCTACTACCCAGGCTCGCCGACAACCCCGGCTCGCCTACAACCCAGGCTGGCCTACAACCCAGGCTCGCCTACAACCCAGGCTCGCCTACTACCCAGGCTCGCCTACTACCCAGGCTCGCCTACAACCCAGGCTCGCCTACAACCCAGGCTGGCCTACAACCCAGGCTCGCCTACAACCCAGGCTCGCCTACAACTCAGACTCGCCTACAACCCATGCTCGCCTACAACCCAGGCTCGCCTACAACCCAGGCTCGCCTACAACCCAGGCTCGCCTACAACCCAGGCTCGCCTATAGCCCAGTCTCAGCTATCACCCAGGCGCGCCTAAAACCTAACCTCTCCTAAATAGGCTGGGTCATATAAAGTAGTCTAAACCCAACCTAAAACATATCCCAGCCTCGTCTAAAATCCAACCGAGCTTAGTATGGCCCAGTCTAAACTTTAACACAACGGCGGCCAGAAAGAAAACAATGACACACTGCAAACTCAGCAATAACAACTATACTAATGCGCAGCGCGAAACAATGGCGTTACAGACCCTTCAGCAAGGCTGTTAAACACATAAGTGTCGCTAGGTAGCAACCCTGTGACAGATAATTATTTATTTGGTTGGCGTCAGGAAGGGCATCCGGCCTTAAAAATACAGCTCCAGCAGTCCCGATCAGGGCGAGCGAAAACGTGTAAACCTGTGTGAAACCATGGATTACACACACTACACAAAACACAGATTACACAGAACACAGATTACACAGAACACAGATTACACACAACACAGATTACACACAACACAGATTACACAAAGAAAGAAGGTTACAATAAAAAGAAGGTTAGGTTTAGGTTACATTAATACACAGGTATAATCCGGCCGTAAAAACCCAGCTCCTGCAGTCCTCACAAGGACGCACATGTCTAAACCTGTGCGAAAACATGGAAATTAATACTGAATACAAGAAAAAGGTTAGTTAGTATAGTGCTACACAGTAAACTCACCCCTGGGTGCTGATGAAGGGTGCGTACGCTGGTTGAGGGTGTGGTGCCTCAGCTCTGCCACCCTCATCTCTCGCTCTATGGTGCTCTCGGTCAGCGACATAGAGCGACGCGTCAGCGCCTCTGCTGCTACGAACGCTGCGAGGCTGTCTGTCGCTAGACACACACACAGTCTGTCGCTAGACACACACGCAGTCTGTCGCTAGACACACACAGTCTGTCGCTAGACACACACAGCGAATGTGAGTCTGTCGCTAGACACATAACTGCAACTGGGCAAAAAAAGTAAAGGGGGTCGGGGTTCAACTCCCTCTAATTTATCTCAACTCCTCCCTGAACCCCCCTGGTAAAAAATGCACCATAATTACAATACAAAATCTGTTCTATTTTGTGAAGCTGACAATAGTGAGTTAAGTAGCAAGTTAATGACTAAAACAAGAAAAGGATGAAGCTGTACGTAAGATGCAGAAAGCGGTTTTATTATTGAGGGTCGATCCTGAATAATAAATATTGGTTGCGCTACGGACCCTACTGCCTTCCAGGGAAGGTTAAAATTGATCCCTCCAGATGCCAAATTTTTTGTCCGAACCGCTTTTCATCCGTGAGTTCCGGCGGCGAAAATCAATTTGATCCTCTCCTATCATTTTGTCACAAATCCGATCCAGGCCATTCTACGTTAATTATGGCAGTCCAAATTCTTTGTGTGAGTATCTCACCGTTAGTGTACTCGCTGGCTACAGCTGCAGACGAAGGCCTCGCGCGCTCCAGCCGCCTCAGCCCCACGTTCATCGGTAGATATGCGCTCGCCTGGGGTTGCACCGCGCCCCCCACGCCCCCCGCCCTTGCCCCCCCTACCCCCTCCTGGCGAGCCGAGCCTGCCCGCGCCCCCCCTGGGTACCCTACCCCCTCCGGGCGATCCGAGGGTGCTCCCCCCCCCGTGAGCATGTCCATGGTAACCCGCCGCGGGCGCAGAACCGCCCCCAGTGCGCTGGGGGGGCGCGACCCGATATTCGAAACGGGGGGGCGAGACGTGGGACCGGGGCGTGTGGTAGCCCCCTGCGTTTCCGCCGCGCTAGATGAGGAGGGCAGGGTGCTGCCCATGTAGTTGTTGGCGTAGGCGCTCACTACCCTCGATCCCCCTCCGCCGGTGCCTTTTGTCACCTGCCGATCTGGGAAGGCTCCGAAACCATCGACGACCGCATGGATGCGGTCAGATGTTGTGTCGCCATAGCGTGCGGCGCCTGCCGCAAAACTATTGAAGGCTGTGCCTACAGCATAACTTGGGGGGCTTCCGGCCTGACTCGTGGTGTGTGGGGCGCCAGGGTCCCCGCGCCCCCAAGACAACACCTCCCGCTGATTCGCACTTCCGGCGTGACTGGATGATGATGCCATATAGCCATTTGTTGGATAATTGATTGCATGGCCCCCTGCTGCATGGCCCCCTGCTGCGTGGCCCCCTGCTGCATGGCCCCCTGCTGCGAGACCGCTCGCATACTTGTAGCCCGTGTAGCCCCCTGCACCAATCCCAGAGCCCCGCGGGGCACTAGCCCCGGCCACTGCGTGCCCATTGGACAGGTCCTTTGCGTCAATCAACTGATTGGCAGGTCGAGACATGGATGTGGCACCGCCTCCAAAATTAAAAGAATTGCCATTGGTCGCGCCTGATCTAGAACCCTGGACGCCGACCAAAGAGCCCGCATTTGACTGGTCGAGAGCCGTGGACGGGGAGGCGTTTGATTGGTTGGCCTGAGAATAGTTGGTTCTGTCTAGACAGCTGCGAACTTTCTCCCACAGCTGGGTGATTTCATCATCAGTGGGGGTCTTGTCCAACCTCAGGGCCCCCCCCGCCGGGTCCCCCTGCGAGGCCCTGCCCTCCCAGGTTTGCTGCTCACCGGTCCCCCTGACGCCGCGATCTTGTTCACCGCTCTGCGCTGGTTTGTCGGTAGCGCGAGGAGGGGCCTGAGCCCAGGCTATGCGCGTAGATGCACCCCTCTCAGCACCTGAGCGCATGATATACTAGTTTAAAAAAAAATTGAAGACTGCCCAAGCAAATTTACCTCCTAAGAAAACCTACCAACCAAGAATATGTACCCTTGAAGAAAATCTACCGGTTATGGAAATCTATCCGCTAAGAAAATCTACCACCTAAGAAGATCCACCTAAAAATTAAATCTACACTCTAAGAAATTCTACCCATCTATATTCGGCTTTTATAAACCCCTATAAACATCAGTGACCACTGCAAAACTGAAACAATAACATTTACAAAAAGCACGAAAAAAAATCACAAAAAGAAACCACGTGAGAACCTACCCTGCGCCTTAGTCTGGCCCACGCTGAGAGCTGCGCGGCCCTGAGGGGGCCCCGCGGGGGGGCGAGGCTGCTGGAAAGGCCCCCGCCGCACGGACCCCGCGCTCGACGCTCTTCCCTCCTGCCCCCACTGAACCCCCCCGCCTTGGGGGTCAACAGCGGGGGTCACAGACCCGAGTTTGGCTGAGAAAGGTCGCGAGGCCGCGCGACCCCAGTCCGGGCCACCTGTAGTACAAATCTATACTCAACAAAGAATTTGGACTATGCCCTGCTGCAAATTAACCTAGTAGGACTACGCCAATAGTAGAGCTGCTGGCGCACACGGCACCTAAAAAGGTGATTGTCATGAGAAAGAAAAATTATCCTAACAGCAAAACCCCGCTATGGACCACACTCGAGCGCTGAGAGCCACCATCGACATCCCACCAAAGGGCTGGAGGCGACCTGTGGGGAGTCCCAGAAACACCTGGACTCGCTCTGTGGAAGGGGACCTGAAGCCCTTCAACATGGGGCTGAACGCGGCTTGGAGGAAGGCGCAGAACAGACCCGCTTGGCGCGCACTCACGCCCAAGGCTACGCCGCCCGCGTCACGCCGACAAACAAACGAACAAACGAATGAACGAACGAACGAACAAACAAAATGATCACATAGACTATTACATGTAGGTCGGCTGCTATTGGCTGTCTAGAATGAAGCTGATTCCAACTAGGTTTTGCAGCCAATGAGTCCAGGGGGCCAGGGTTCAAGTCCTCGAGCTGGCAACTATGAAACCATGCGTAACAGGCCGTTCCGCAAGGCTGTTAAACACACAAGTGTCGCTAGCTGCTAACCCCGTGTCAGATAATTATTTATATGATTGGCGTCAGCAAGGGCATCCGGTCATATAAACTCAGCTCCAGCAGTCCTCATCAGGGTGCAGAACGTCTAACCTGTGTGAAAACATGGACACTAACATAATACACGTTAAAAAAGGCGGTTGGTTTTGTTTTGCCCTACAACTCAGCAGATATCAATATCGGTTAAACGCTTGCATATATAGCCTAATATCTTGTCATATTGTACTTTGCACATACCGTTGACCGCATTATTAGACTGGTTGATTGGGTGAGACGTGAGCTGTCCATCACGCCCCTTGGCCCCGCCCAGTCCTGCGTCCCCTAACCCCGCCGCCTGTGCTAGGCCGGCCGCCTGCGCTAGCCCCGCCCCCCCTAGAGGGCTGCACGGCTGGTCGGTGCAGAGAACAGCCGCAAAACGAACGGACTTCTTGTACGGCTTCTGTAGCGAGCGCATGCGGAACAGTTTGTTCATATTTTATCTCATTTTAGATTCATCAATGAGCACAGCAGATAAAAACATACACAGAACTAAAATACAATAGCTCAGGATCATCTAAGCAATTTTTATGTAGGCACAATTTAAATAATAACCGATCAAACCGCACTTCAATTCCATGCACTGGTGAAATTTAAATTTTACAAAAAATATTTGCCACAAATCTTTTGTCAAGTGCATACGCACAAGTGCCACATGCATCAATATCTGCGGAGTCAAAACTACGAGGCAGACCCATCTGAAAGCGAGCACTGCGACAATCCACCATTTTGTAACACGTTCTGTCCGGTCACGTGGCGTCAAGTTCTAAATTTCCAACGGTCCGCGGAAAAAGAACTGTGTGTAGGCCTAAAACTATCATCGAACAAGTTTTATGATATTTTGACTGATTTATCTCGCAGATTATGAAACAAAATGTTGATGGAGGGTCGTGCGCTGCTAAATCTATGCTTTTTCAGGTCTGCACATTGAATTCGTATGCTTAATAAGAAATTTTATCGTTTTCTATTCGAACAGTTCGCAAAAGCGTAAAAGTGGCGACCGGATGATCATCCACTACTCCGTTTAGCAACGAGGTCCATAGCGTTTCGTTACATTGCCATGCTTGCTGTGCTACGAAGCAAGCATATGGTTACGCTTGCAGCGAATTCCGCCATTTTGGTTTTTCAACCGTACATGACGCCACGCGAAACTCAAGTATATGAGTGAATTTGAAAGGAAGTTCAGAATTTCTTAGAGTTCACGATGTACCGATGAGCCCATGAAACAATGTGACCATAAAGTGAATCCCCCACGGCGCTCGATGCACAGAGATTACTATTATAGCTAATTAGCTAAGCTCAAGGGCCGTGCCATCACACCATCAGTCGTCACCATGCCCCATCGCTACAGTCTGTACAATGAGTGATGTATGGGGATAAAGTAGGCGGGGATTGACCCGCGGGCCAAACCAATTACCGACCGCCAACAATTGATAGATAAGGTCATGACCCTTGCACATCAAATCACAATAATTAACAACCGTTACCCATAATTCTAATCAACTTCCGTTTTTGCTAAAAAGGTCCTTCCTTCTTCGGCAGAGCGCAGCGTGTGTATGCGCAATCTAAGCTTCTGATATCTGTGGTCATCACTCAAGGGTTTAGTTACAGGTGTCACTTGCATAGGCGGCGATAGCTACATGTACACAGCCGGGCAGCACGTCATGCCCCTTATTTTGACTAGGACAGTCACTGGAGGCAGCACACTGCCTCATGTTGAAGAAAGCATTTCATACCATATTGCCAATTTGATTTTTTTATTTGATTTAAAAAAAAATTGTATCAAACACAGACAGTACGTAAAAAGTAAAAAACATGCGAGATACAAAAACGGCTAAAACCACAGGTCCAAAATGGACGCTATACATGGCACCTACAAGGAAATCAACGTCATAGAAATCGACACAGTGGCCAAGAGGTAAAAACATCGATAACTGATAGCACAGTTACTGGGCTAGCAGTTACCTGAGAATTGATCATATGAAGGGCGTGAAGCTGGGCTGTCATGCTGCACAACAGTGGCTAAGTAGGCCCATGCCTAGTTTAATACAAGCTCCGTTTGAGTAAAAACGGAAATGCAACTTTTGCAGAATTAACAACTATTTTGTCCATTGTGTCCCACTACCGTAAGCTTACAAACACATACACGCGCGCGTTTTGTGGCCGAAATTCCCCGCTTACGCCACAATTGGCCATTTGCAGCCATGGACACCCGCCCTCCACTTTATCCTATCCGTCGCATCCTCACGCCTTAATCCCCTAGCTTTCGTATCCTTCTCTATCACGTCAATTCCAAGTCGTTTCCTGTGTCCCTTTTCCCATCTACCTCATAATCCGCACATTTCGCACCCAATCATTCGGTTCTTTTCCCAAAACACACCGCAACCTTGAGCAAATGTGATCATCGTATTCGTGGTTTCCTCAAAATATTGCGCAACTTGTGCCGCTCAATCCAAAATAAACTCTTGCCGCCCATGACCACTTATCATACAGTCAGCAGTGAATGTTACAACAGATAACAGTGATTGAAGCAGAGCCGTTAAGTTAAAATCAGTGATTTGCTGCTTGGAATATCACTAGATTTAGGGATATTTCAGTGAGACAGAGTATCACGACTGATCCGAGTTTCAAAGCAATCCTCAGATTTCTTGGGATTTAAACAAATAAAAGCACAGTAAAACTGACGCTTGGGATATTTATTGCACAATATGCAACCTAGTGATATTTTAAACCGAGATGCCCATAATCTAGGGATAGTCAAGTAGTCATACAGTACATGGCAGAAGTCGAAGGAAGGAGGAGATAAAGGACAGCTGAGGAAAGTAAGTTAGCATGTGACAAGACAAAGAACATGCTGCGATTTGAACAGTGGCATAATGTGCCACTTTGGTCTGAGCTCATTGAAAAGCCAAACAGCAATCGCAAATGGGCATTAGGCACTACACGTAAATCACGTGTCGAGGCGCGCCTAGCACATTTCATAGCACATCACAATAACAGTCACCATATCTTACCCCGCAATCACTTCTCAATTATACTCGAAATAATCTAACAATGATACTTCGTTCGCACACAAAGTGTAGAATCAAGAATCAGCACACGAACAAGCACACAGCGAAATACAAGCATGCTGTAGCACAGGAAATTAATCAGCACTGGCGCGGCGAAGCGTTGCGGCCAAGTGGTCTACGTCGCGGACTTCGGATTGCGAGTGTGGCAGAGAGTCGGTTCGAACCCGGCCGTGGCAAAAGATTTTGAGCCACTTCGTGCACCCTTGGTAAAGGTGCTTAATTTCGTCAGCCCCGCAAATAATCATCCATTAGGGTGGAGTGCAGCAGAAAAGTTGAAGTTGAAGTAATGAAAGATCAATATTACACACCAGTCTAATAACGTGTTCTTCGAGTCTAAATGTCGCGTAGCAGTACAGCCGTACCTATGAGAGACAGCCCAGACCTCCCCAAGCGAGTTGTAAGAGATGACTAAAGAAGGGGGAGTGGTTCTGTGGCGGCTCTCGCACACAAAACCAATAGTTTTCATTGCTAGTACACACGGTCCAAAATCTTCTCCCTCCCCCAACAAAAAAAAGAAGTAGTACCCCTGGTACGGTACCCGCAGTACCTCGTCAGTCGGTCCAAACTTGAGCTGCGTCAGGTCCAAACTGTCCTTGACGCTCACTGACGATGCGCTTCTACTACGCAAATAAGCCCCGCCCATCGCCCCTCCCCCTGGCCCGCCCCCCACCGCCCCCACCCCCCCCCGCAGTCCACCAGGCCCCACCGATGCAACATACGCGCTAGCGGGGCGCTTTTTAAGAATGCCCTTAGGTGCAATGGTGGCGTCGCCCTGCGGTGGAGAGTTCGGAGGAAGGGAGGGGGCTTCGCAGTCGAGGGGGCAGGAGGAGAGCGAGGAAGAGTCGTCGATGTAGACGTCGTCCCCCGTGATCGGGAGCCCCCCCGGGGGCTCCAGGGCGTCGTCAGGCACCCGGGGGCGCGGTTCAGCCCCCCCCGGAGCCCCCCCGAGTCGCTCTACCCGCGGCTTAATGTCCTACATCGTCACCCAGTCATTTCGTTCATGCAAAAAATTTCAGTTCAAGTTGCTAAAGAGTTTGGGAAAGGTCGCTTAAGCTTATGTACAGTTTCAGTTTGGCAATGATTTCAGTTCAAGTTGCTCTTCAACTTGGCAATGATAATCAACAGTTGTGGGGGAGTCTCATCATGGGAAAGTCCAACCTGTGTTGACACGGAAAAGTGGACGTAAAACATAAATGATGATGATGATGATGATGATGATGAGAGCAATGTTGTCAAATTGTATGATATCACTAATGGCGAGTTGCTCGACCTCGATTTGAGCGCGAATTAACTTCGCTCTAAATTAGTGCTCTGAATTAACCAATGAGGGCATTCAATAGATTACTCTCATGGAGTCCCATTGGTAAATTCGGACTACAAAACAAAATCGCACTTAATTCGCACTCAAATCGAGGTCGAGCAATCAGGCGCAAATATCTACCACTTTTAATCAACATGTAATTTATTTCGTACTCACAATCCCCACGGTGCCTACCTGGGGTCTGCCATCCTTCTGCCCCGACAATGGTCTGCCAGGCCCCTGCCATGCCCCTTGACTATCAACATGCCCCCCTATTTGACCACCCGTCTGCCCCCCTACTTGGCCCTCCACCTGCCCTCCCATCATCCCACCCCTAGACTCCTCTTCTCTGCGAGCCTGTGTGGTTTTCATCAACCCTGTGGGTGGCTTGCTGACCACATACTGCTGCTGCTGCTGCTGTTGCTGCTGCTGCTGCTGTTGCTGAAGCATCTGTTGCTGCTGCTGCTGTTGCTGAAGCATCTGTTGCTGCTGCTGCTGCTTCTGTTGCTGTTGTTGCTGCTGCAAGCTGTTTTCCTTGGCAGTCTCGGACTGAAGACCGACGAGGGGGGTAGTCTGAATGACCGGGGCAGCACTAGGCGGATTGCTGGTCTCCTTGACATCTTTCTCTAAAACCTGATAGGTAGAACTAGATTTACTATCCACCTGGGTCGAGCCCTCATTGGCTGACCTGGTGTGATTCATCTGGGTGGCCAAGCCCTGCACATAGATACAGAAAAGGCCTTAATAAAAGGCGTCAGGTTCTTTATAACTGTACACGGTAAAAACAATCGCATAACAGCTTGTCTATTTCTAACTAAATTTAGTCACAAATAGACAAGAATTTTTCTATTTTCATCTGTATTCTATTTCTCATGCAGTATATTATGTATTTTTTTGTTTGTAATTTATGAGGCATTCAATAAATTGTCAATAATTTGCTGCAAGGGGGGTTAGGCATGGGCATACTGCCTTTACGGAGATGTGTTCTCTTTATTCTTAGCCAGGCAACTTGACACTCTGCGCATTTATTTCTTGTATGTGTTTATGTACTGAAGTTACAAATGTGAATAAAAAAACTGAAAAAAACTACTAAAGATCCTCCTTTGCAAGAGCCCAAATTGTCTTTCAGTACTAAACTTCCCGCAAAAACACAGAGCACGTCCATTTTAAAACCATCCATTACAGTGCTTCATCACCATGACCTAACTTCTTTACTCACTTATATTTGCACATGTACAACTGCACATTTTTAGATTAATAGCTTCATATTTTGCTTTTCAAAGGCGCGGCGAAGCGCTGTGGCCGAGTGGTCTAAGTCGCGGACTTCGGATTGCGAGTGTGGCAGAGTCGGTTCGTACCCCGGCCGCGGCAAAAGATTACGAGTCACTTCGTGCCCCCTTGGTAAAGGTCCTTAATTTCGTCTGCCCTGCAAATAATCATCCATTAGGGTGGAGTGCAGTAGAGAAGTTGAAGTTAAAGAAAGTACATATATTCGTCAAACAAAGCATCCCTACAGTAAGGCCTGGTTCAGAGTCCCCCAGCCTGAAGGTCTCCCCAGCAGACACCTTCTCAGTCCCCATATCCACCCCTGGCTTCAGCAGCGCAGCCAGGGGGGACTCCTCGACCCCCCCTGCCCCCCCTGCTCCCCCCAACCCCCAGAGAGCAAGGGGCTGGTCCACCCTGTGCGTGGCCAACGCCTCCCCCTTTACGCGCGGCGTCACGACGGCCACGTTGGCTGCCGTCCACACCCCCCCCGCCACCCCCAGCCCCCCCGGCATCCCCCCCAACCCCCCCGGGGGGCCGTGGGGGCCGCTTAGCCGATGAAGATAGAAACCCCCTTTCCCTGCCCCACTCTCCGAATTTGCCCCTCCCACTGCCTTAGACCCCACGTCCTCCGTAACTTCCTTGAGGGAGACGCCCATCCCCCCCACATTATTCTTTTGTGGTCGCCCCATAGAGGCATGCTCTTCAGCTCGCAGGGGGATTACAGCCACGGATGGGGGTCTATATACGCCGCCCCTTGCCTCCTCCTTATCTCCTCCCCCTGCTCCCCCATTACCCCCCCGGTCATCAAGGACAATGTCACCACGCCAATAGCCGTGCTTGCTCTCAGCCAGATCCGCCGCGTGTTCGCCCGGCCCAGCCAGACCTGCCACGCGCTCATCTGGCTCAGCCGTACTGCCAGATGGCCTAGCGTCAACTGGTGTCGTATGAAAGAGAGCGCCGGTTATTGCAGTAGTGGCGTGAGGGGGACCAAGGGGTTTATTGCCCCTCGGCCCCCCAGGAAGAGGAGAAGGACTTCTCCGCTGGGCGCCTGGGGTCAGCGTAGCCTGGCCTTGCTCAGAACCGGGCGCTTTTGTTGCGGGCGGATCTACATATCTGTACGTCCCTGCTACCCCAGACGCCACACCCTTACCAGCAGCACTATCGACGCCATACGGGGTTAAGGCACGACCCGGCCCTCCAACACCCTGCGAGGCAAAGCCAGGTCTGACGCCCCCCTGTGGCGTAGAGGTCAAGCTTACACCCCCATGTGGAGTCATGCCCATCGCGCCTTTCATTGCTTGAGTGCCGCCGATGGCTGCACCCGAAGAGTGATTGTTGGCAGAGTTGCGCTGTACACCACTTCCCACACCTTCCACATCCCCCAATGGCCTAGTACCCCCCATACCCCCAACAGGCTCCATACCTCCCATACGCCCTATGTCTTCCACATCTCCCTGCACAAAATGCGGTCCTCCCATCCAAGCTTTAAGGGAGTCGTTACCCTCGAGGCTATCCACCACCACACCGTCTGAACCTGCGAGAGAGAGTCCTGAGGACTGCCCACTAATGGGGGGACCCGACGGAGCGGCGGGGGTGCCTTCAGGGTGGGGTGCGACACCCACGGCCTCCTCCCCAAAGGCGCTGAGAGCGCGTCGGTGCCTCTCGGTCACGGCGCGCTGGTGCTCGGTGAGACTGCGCTCAAATAGACTGCGACCGACGGCCGCGTTCTCTAGACTGTCCCTGCGCAGCAGACGGGGGGCATTACCCCCCATTGTAGGAGGCTCATCGCCTTCATTGCCCTCCCTTTCCCCTCTCCAATCCTGCTGCCTTTGCGGGGGCTCCCTGCCCCACCCTTGTTGCCCTAGTGTGGTCTCCCTGCCAAACCCGGGTAATCCTTGTGTGGTATCCCTGCCCCATCCCTGCAGGCTTTGGGGGGTGTCCCTGCCCCAGCCCTGCTGCCCTTGTGGGGTCTCTCTCCCCCACCCCTGCAGCTCAGGAGGGGCGCTGATGTGGGAGAGAGCGGAGCTCAGCGGGCGGGAGGGGGTGCCTCTCCCTGCGTCGCTGCCCGTTCCGTCCCCTATACCCCCCCTCGCCCCGCTCCCTGCCCCCCCGAGCAGGGGGAATGCCGAGTGGGGGCGCTTGGTGCCCCGCACGATTCTCAGGGCGGCGTCGAGTGAGGGGCCAGGCTCTGTCACAGTAAAAGGTAAAAAATTACGGTACGCTAAAAAAATTGTCAAAATAATCTGAAGCAAAATTCACAAAATAATCTGGAATCTTTTTTGGGAAATGCAAACATTCTACAAGAAAGGATCAGAACAAAAATATACAAAATTCATTGTTTTTAAAAATTATTTCTAATAAAGAATATTTTAATCTGTTGCAACTTTTCTCCAGTGACAAAACGCCAATGACGTCGGATTGTTTTACATTCAGCTAAATTGCACTGACAAGGTTAAGCAAAATGCTGGTGTCACCTCTTTGGGACCTTCTATATTTAATTCTGCGATTAACAGGGTTAAATATAGAAGGACTCAAAGTGATGACACAAGGCTACGCTGACCCGAGTGGCCTGAAGCTGGGGCCAAGGCTGTCAGAAACACACAAGTGTTGCTAGCTGCTAACCATGTGCCAGATAATTATTTATATGGTTGGCATCAGGAAGGGCATAAAAACTCAGCTCCAGCAATCCTCACCAGGGCACAAAACGTCCAAACCTGTGTAAAAACATGAACATTAGCAGATCAGACAACCAAAAAAGGCGGTTAAAAAAGTTAGTCAAAGTTAAGCAGGCCTGTATAATAGGACCCATGCAGACGACAAAAGGCTGCACTGACCCGAGTGGAGACTGGCGGACCGCAAGCCCACTGAGGAGGGGGGGGGAGAGCTGGAGGGACGCCGGCGCTGAAACTTCTCCGTGGCGAGCATCATGTCATGTCTGCGCCGTGCGAGGATCGCGTCCCTGCGCCGCTCCTCCTTGAGTGCCAGGGCACGCCGGCGCTGCGCCAGCTCTCTGTGCGTGCACCGCGCATAGTGGCAGCTATCCATGCATCGCGCACAATCTTAGCTCTCTGTGCACCGCACACAATGTTAGCGATGTGTGCATGCCGTGCACAAAGTTAGCTCTCTGTGCACCGCACACAATGTTAGCGATGTGTGCATGCCGTGCACAAAGTTAGCTCTCTGTGCACCGCACACAATGTTAGCGATGTGTGCATGCCGTGCACAAGGTTAGCTCTCTGTGCGCCGCACACAACAATAACATTCTGTACAATGCGCACGACATCGACAACTATCAAGGCTACTTGCATTCCACAATTTTATAGTTACTGAGCATCCACACGCTTTCGCAAATTTTCTTCAAAATATGCCCAGCCCTTCTATTAAGGAGGGAGTGCTCCCTTCCTGGCGAAGAGGGTACCTGCATCGCCGTGCAGTCTCACGGTGCAACTTGGTGTTGCGTGCGTTTAGCTCATCGCGCTCCATGACTGCGCGCAGCTCCTCAACCTCTTCACGTTCCAGCGCACGCAGCCGGGCACTGAACCACGAATCAAGGACTCAGATCTGGTCACACTCAGGCTGCATTTGGTCACACCGATACTACACCTGGTTATGCTGCTATTACACATTGTCACGCTGTTATACATCTGGGGCCTCATTCAGGAGGCGATCGTATGACAATCTTAGTCTTTGGCTTGTCTTAAGAGAATCTTAAGAAAATCATATATTTTTTATTTGAAACTCCGCATATGGACACTCCGCATGGACTTTATTTGTTTTACATTTGAGTTAGAATAAAATTTAATAAAATTTTAAGAAATGTACGTGAATGAGACTCCTGGTTAAAAAGCTACTTCTGGTCACACTGATACTACATGTGATCAAACTGTTACACCCAGTCTTTTGCCTACACCTGCAGTCACATTGATACTACACCTGATCACACTGCTACACCTGATCACACTGCTACACCCGATCACTAACATCACCCATCTGATCACACGGCTACACCTGGTCACACTGATACTACATATGATCACACATGTCAATAAGTGTTCAAATGTAAAGGATACGAATAGCCTCCATTGGTCACTGAATGCATTTCAAAGAATTTCGTCAAAATGCTCCTTCAAATGCAGATAGCGTCGTAATTATGGCCATCATCCAAGTTTTGTCTTTGACAACTTAATCCATAACACCATATACAGTGCACGTGATCGGTTTAATTCTGCAAATAGATTCGACAGTTCGTAAAAAATTGTACATATAGCCTAAGGTTCATTAGATGCTTAGTATTTAGCATAATCTTAAGAATATGACCCTTGACCACTAAAGGGTTCAAGTAAACTTAATATAAGATACATTATACGAGCTTAAACGAATACGTTCATTCTGCCTTAACAACCTACAGTACAGTTAGCTTATTATTAATTTATTCAATACTTTTCTCAATCATATCCCAATCAGTCGCATTCGTCAAATTATAAATACCACCACTTAAATAACGCATAAAATAAAACGAAGCATATGACAAAACAAAAATATCAATATGTTCGTAACGGTTAACTATATAAAATAATAACATTACTAAGTGTGAATAAGCGTAACAAGCTTTTTCCCCAGTAAGCCGTCGGTAAGGGTTTGCCGAACATTGCCCGCGCTGACCCATCCAACGGGCACCAAGTATGTAACCAAGTAAGAAACTTATAACCAAGTTAAAATAGTAACCAATAAGGTATTTTGCACTAAAACAAATACTCGCTGTGGAAGGCCTCGCTGCTTTTGTCTAAAACTGGTCCACTTGTAGCGAATAGTGCCACGCAGAGGCGTAAATAGGCTTCGAGGGGGGATTAGAAACATTAGTAGTTCTCGTTACTAAGGAACAAACTTCGTATCCAGGCAAGCTGCCGCCATCTTGTAGCCTGTGTCATTGCTGCGCAAGCAGTGTGACTAGATTTCATATCGCGAAAGAGATACGGCGTAGATCAATTAACCTCTGAAAGAGTCATAGAACCTTTTGCTGATTAGGCTAATCTGAGCGAAGCTTCTAAATTTAATGCCTTCCATTTCTTCCAAGAGCCGCGGACAGGGGAGAGGGGATTGGAAGTAAAAAGATAGCTTTATCTCCATAACATTTAAATGAACCTTATTTACATATAAATCACATCCACTTAAGTCATTTTTTGCACGTGTTCATGGTCTCATATCATTTCAGAGGAAATTAACCTGATGCGCTGAAGCGAGCTACATTTATTGACCAGAAAACTACCAGGAAGCTACTAGGCTTGAAGCTATGCTTAAAGCAAACGTCCGATTTTTAGTCAAAATTTTGGACTACAGCTATAGCAAGAATTGAGTACTTTGATATAAGGCCTAAATTATTAAGCTACAGAAGCCATCTTGAAGCTAAATTTGGCCACAATGTTTAAAGGCCGCAGTCACCGTAACCGTATCTCTAATTCTCCACGCTCAAACAAACTGTTCATCAATATTTTTCCATATATTTTATGCCTGACTATTTTGACAAATAATTAAATTGAAAATATAGTTTCTTTACAAACACATAAATATTCTTTTATAATATTCACAAAATGTTTCTGTACTAAATTGTTTACGAAACTATATGCATTTAGCTACGCTGGCATAGTTATGATAGTTAAATCTATATAAATAAAGAGAAGATTCTGTGTGTCTTTCTGTTTGACCGGAATGCATTTTCACAGTTTTGCAGCTTTTCACTCGAAATCTTCGCTACTGTGTCCGTGTGGGCATGGGACACCCAGTGGAGGGGTTCCATTTCCTTTTTTTTCGGAGGGGCCCCCCACGGGGGCCAAAGGCCCCCCGGCCATATAAAAAAGACCGAAAAATCCGCCCACATCCCCTCCACGATGTTGGTGATATCTAAAAGGAGTTTGCAGAGGGGCCCCAAAGGGGCCCCGGGCCCCGAAGGGGCCCAGTGCCCCAAAGGGGCACCTGGGGGGGCCCCAAAGGGGCAC